>VSMD01120263.1:0-95308 GCA_008750895.1 Mirza zaza
TTATTTATTTATTTATTTTTTTTTTTCAGACAGAGTCTCACTTTGTTGCTCAGGCTAGAGTGAGTGCCATGGCATCAGCCTAGCTCACAGCAACCTCAAACTCCTGGGCTCAAGTGATCTTCCTGCCTCAGCCTCCCAAGTAGCTGGGACTATAGGCATGCGCCACCATGCCCGGCTAATTTTTTCTATATATATTAGTTGGCCAATTAATTTCTTTCTATTTATGGTAGAGACGGGGTCTCGCTCTTGCTCAGGCTGGTTTCGAACTCCTGACCTCGAGCAATCCTCCCGCCTCGGCCTCCCAGAGTGCTAGGATTACAGGCGTGAGCCACTGTGCCCAGCCTAAAAAATTATTTTTAATTATTATGGGTACATAATAGTTGTACATATTTATGGGGTAATGTGATGTTTTGATATATACGTATTAATTTTGAAAATGTGAACAAGAATGTAAACTCCATGGAGGCAGATATTTTTGCTCAGAAATTAAATTTTTGTTGAGTGAATATATTTCAAAAATCCCTCTGGTTTCATTGTGGAGAATGGCAATGTGTAGGGAGACAGAAATAGAAGAGGGAGACCAATTAGGAAGCCAATGCAATAATCCAGGCAGGAGATAGTGGTGGAATTGGAGATAAATAGTTGAATTTGTGATCTATTTTAAAGGTAGACTAGGCAGACTCGCGCATTATCAACCGATGTTGGTAGATGCTGCTTAATTGTTTGATTGATGAACAATTGTAACATATGGGCATGAAAATGACTTCATGATCATAGCTCCTGGTCCCCATAAACTCTCAGTTTTTCATCAAGTAATCTACCAGATGTGGTAGGGCTAGCGGAAATCCAAGAGTACTCAAGGGAGTAGATACTTTAGAGGTGGGAATAGGGAAGGTGTTTCAGGAAGAATTTGCTGCATACTAAATCATCCCAAGGCTTAGCGACTTAATACAACAAGGATTTATTATTTCTCATGGTTTTATGAGTTGTCTGGGCAGTTCTGCCGGTTTTGCTCGGGTTCACTCATGTGGCTGCGTTTAGCTGGAGGCTCAGCTGGGCTGGAAGGTCTGAGATGGCCTCTCTCATGTGGCTGGCAGCTGGTGGTTAAACGGGGACCTCACTTCCCCCATATGGCCTCTCCACTTCCAGTAGGCTAGACTAGCTTCCTTACAGGGTGGTCCCGGGGCAGCATTCCAAGAGGGCAAGAGTGAAAGCTGCAAGGGCTAGCCTTGGAAGTCACATGCTATTCCTTCTGCCACATTCTGTTGGTCAAATCAAGTCCCAGCCTAGCCCAGATTCAAGGGATAGGGAAATAGATTTCAACTCTTGATGGGAGCAGCAGCCAAGTCATTGCCAGGGGACACGGTTAGCAAGATAGGGGGAATTTGTGGCCATATTTTGCCATCTCTCATAGAAGGAAATCAGCATGTATTGAGTGTTTACTATGTTACAGGCGCCGGGTAGATACAACAGGTACATGATTTCATTTAATCCTGACAGCCATCCTGGGAGGACAGCCACCGACGAAAGGGAGGTCCAGGGACAATATACAGCCTTTCTAAGGGCCAGACCCAGCAAGGGGGGAGACCAACATTCAACTCCAGATTTGTCTGACTCTAAAAACCTGTTTTTGTTCTATTTTTCTCTTCCTCTTTAACGTCGAGACTGATCATGCATCTGTGACACATAGAAGCAGGATTCAGGCCGGGCGAGGTGGCTCACGCCTGTAATCCCTAGCACTCTGGGAGGTCGAGGTGGGTGGATTGCTCAAGGTCAGGAGTTCGAAACCAGCCTGCAAGAGTGAGACCCCCGTCTCTACTAAAAATAGAAGCAAATTAATTGGCCAAGTAAAAATATATAGCAAAAACTAGCCGGGCATGGTGGCACATGCCTGTAGTCCCAGCTACTCGGGAGTCTCTGGAAGAAGGTTTGCTTGAGCCCAGGAGTTTGAGGTTTCTGTGAGCTAGGCTGATGCCATGGTACTCTAGCCCGGGCAGGAGAGTGAGACTCTGTCCCAAAAAAAAAAAAGCAGGATCCAGTGGGCTTTGCTAAGTAGTTTCTCTTCTCCCCTGCTCTTCTTTTCTCCTTTGCAGATTTAATGAATTCCTTGCTTTCCTTGAAGATATTTTGGGTCACATGTGTAATAGTTAATATTATCGAGGAGTTATTGTACATGTGGGACAGTTTTGCTCATGGTGGATCCTGCTCTCTAGACACAGTTCCTGGCTGACCAGGTTGCTGGATTGGTCAACACTTCACTGTCCCACCAGACTGTCCCTCCTGTCCCTGGTGTTGTCAGGGGATTTTCTTTGCTGCAGATTCCTGACGCAGTGGAGGCAGCTCTGAGCAGGCCGACCAGAAGCTAGGAGCCCTGCTGCACGCCCCAGATGGCCTGAAGGGTCCTTTTCAGGCTTTTCTTGATTTTTCTAGTGTGGCCACCAGTAGAGTGTCCGGCACAGCCCCAGGGCTGCAAGTCTGCCGCAGGCCGGTCAGTCCCCACTGGGCCGGGGGATGGGCACACTGTGTGTAGCATGGCCCTCGGGGCTCCATTGCTCCTGTCCAAACATTTCCTGCTTTTCTAAGGGGAAGATGAACAACGTGTCTCCTTAATGAGTTGCGGATGAAGGCGCATTTCACCCGCACCCTACTCTGCCAGTTCACCCCGGTCTAGCTGCTTGGTGCTGCCTTGGGCAGAAGTTGCGGACTAGTGAAAGCACCTTCGGATAGCAAGTTTTCCATTTTTTATTGTCCACTGACCTTGGGATGGCTGATGATAGTCTTTAAGACACTGTCACGCGCATGGTCCCATGAGAACCTGGCAACATTCCTGCGAGGGTGGCAGGGGCCAAGTGTACATACATTTCAGAGAGGAGGCAAGTAGGGCTGTTGCCTGACTCTTCATGGCCATGCGGTCCCACCTGGCTCTCCGGCTCAGGGCTGTCCAGCTTGCAGTCCTGCTCTTCTGCCCACGTGTGGGGACGCCTCTTGGGAACCAGGTGAGAGGGTGCAGGCATGAGGGAGGGACAGATGGCCTGCCGCTCTCTCCAGTGTCTGCCAGCCACTACCTGGAAACCGGCAGCGATGATGTAACGACAGCATCGTTCAGCCATGGCGGCTTCCTTGTGTGGGTGGGACCGCAGTGCCGCCCGGGCTGGGGAATCCCATGGGTGACAACACAGCATCCTTTTGCGCTGACGCGGCAGCAGATGCCCCAGACCGACTCCAAGCCTGACGGCATCTGCGTGAGGTGTACGCTGGGGACGGCAGACATCAGAGCCCTTCTGTAAATCACCTCCACAAAGGCCCTTTGTGGTCGATTCACTGATGACTCATTTATAATCTGGTTTCGACATCGTGAGTCAAAACGCACCACTTTCATTAAAAATAACATTCACTAGGGTCTAACGGCTTTCTTTTTTTCTGATTTTTACTGTACCATGCGGTTTCTGGAGGAGAAGCTGTCAGACAGCAGGCCAGGCATTCCAAGGGACCTGGACGTACTCGTGCACGCTGGCACAGGGTCCGGCGGCTCGGGTGTGGACCGGACACCCGCTGTGGGCGCTGTGCGGCCCTGTGACCCGTGGCAGTGTGACAGCGGTCAGTGCGAGCACGTGCGGGGCGCGTGTGCGGCGTGTCTCTGCCCTTGGCGAGATCCTGGTCCACGTGCAAAGCGTGGTGTCTGATCCAGAAGGACCAGGATGGCTCGGGATGCTTGGTGAAAATGCAGGTTCTTGAGCTTCACCCCAAATCTCTGAGCAGGGGGGCCTTGACAAGTACCTCGGAAGCTTTTTAGGCACAGTAGAGTGAAGAACCTTGACTTTGGGCGAGAGAGGATGGGAACTCCCTTCAAGCAGAGCCGCCCTGCACAGGGAGGGGGCAGGGGCGCGGCAGGCGGGCTGCAGACCGAGGGGGTGGAGTGGGGACGGGAGAGGAAAAAGCGTGGGCGGGGGGCGAGGCGGGGGTGGGGGAACACCGGGGACAAGTGGCCTTCAGAGTCCCCGTGGGGACTGCACTAAAACCCCCTGCTTTATGCAAGGCGCCCACAGTCTTTCTGGTTTGGGCACCCAATCTTGGGCACCCTCTATTTCCCTGGCTAAAAAAAAAAAAAAAAAATGAAACGTGCAAAAACGGTTTAGTGGGAATTCTACAGGGTAAAAAGCCCTCGTTTGGAGGCTGTGTCTTTAGGTTTTGTGTTCTCAGCGCTGCTGGAAACTTCACTGGGAAAGACACTTTAAAAAGCTACCACTGAGAGGAGGGGACATGGGCGTCAGAGTTTCGGTTTTGCAAGGTGAGGGGCCCGTGGAGATGGATGGCGGTGATTTGCACGACAAGGTGAGTGTGTTTCACACCCTTGAACAGTACACTTAAAAATGGCTGAGACGGTCCATTTTCTGTTATGTGTGTTTTACCATAATTTTAAAAAACTGGAGAAAAGGAGGGATACAGTTGCGTTTGACTTGGATTGAGTCTAGCGGCACCACACTGACGGTCTCGGCTGTGCCCGGGGAGCCGGCACCTGTTTCGGCCATCTGTAAGTTGATCCACCAGTTTTTGTTGTTGTTCTAAGGTTCTTGAAGACTCTTCCCTCCAAGGCCAGGCGGAAGTTTAACCTGACCCTTCGAGTCACCCTCTCCAAGGGCTCCCGGTGCCCAGGTGTCCTTAACAACGGGAAACAGGGGTGAGGCCCGGGAGGGAGGCTTGGAGTGGGGAAGGGGACGTCTCGTTACAGATGGCCTTGTCCTCAGGGAAGGCCGACGTCATTCAGCGTCTACAGCCTGCCCGGCCTGGTCTGGCCGCCGACCCTTCCCGAGCTCCCGGCACCCAGTGGCAGCCAATGCCCAACCCCTTCCTGGGCCACAGTCCTTAATTCTTTGCCATGACACCCCTCATTTTCTGTTTCCTGGCCCACCTCGAGCCCTGGCCTGTGGCTCCCAGGCCTGCTCTGGTCTGAGGCTCCAACTCGCTCCTCCTTGGCTTCCCTGCTCTGCCCTGGTTCCCCTATTTCTAGCTGCTTCCATCTGCTCCCAAACCAAGTGACCTGCTCTGACACTTCCCCAGCACTGGCCCACATCCACGCAGCAGCCTTTCCAGCTAGGGTGTCTGCTCTCCCCGGGGAAGGGAATCAGATTCTTGGAATGAAAAACCGGTGGCTCCAGAAGTGTCTTATCTATCTTTTTTTTTTTTAGACAGATTCTCTCTTTGTCACCCCAGGGAGAGTGCAGTGGTGTCATCATAGCTCACTGCAACCTCAAACTCCTGGGCTCAATTGATCCTCCTGCCTCAGCCTCCCGAGTTACTGGGACTACAGGTGCTCACCACCGTGCCAGGTTAATTTTTTCTATTTTTAGTAGAGATGGGGTTTCACTCTTGCTCAGGCTGGTCTTGAATTCCTGAGCTCAAGTGATCCTCCCACCTCAGCCTCCCAGAGTGCTGGGATTTCAGGCATGAGCCACCGCACCCGGCCTCCTTCTTTTTTAAGGCTGAATAATATCCCATTGTGTGTGTGTGTGTGTGTGTGTGTATATGTATATATATATATATGCCACATTTTGCTTATCTATTTGTCCATTGATAGACACTTGGGTTGCTTCCACCTTTTGGCTACTATGAATAAGGCTGCTATGAGCATGGGTGTACAAATATCTCTTCGAGACCTTGCTTTCAATTCTTGTGGGTATATACCCAGAAGTGGGATTACTGGATATATGGTAATTCCATTCTTAATTTTGTGAACTGCCGCATGTTTTACACAATGACTACACCATCTTACATTCCCACCAGCATGAGGTTTTAAGTTAAGGATTTTGAGATGAGACGATTATCCTGGATTATTCAGGTGGGTCCTGAATACCATCACAAGTGTCCTTATAAGACAAAGGAGATTACGTACACAGTCAAGGTGATGCTAAGGTGGAGACAGAGATTGGAGGGATGTCACCATAAGCCAAGGAAAGCTGGCAGCCACCAGAAGCTGGAGGAAGCTCTGTTAGAGACCCTGGAGGGAGCCTGGACCTTCGACACCTTGGTTTCAACCCAGTGAAACAGATGCCAGGCTTCAGCCCTAAAAAACTGTGTAAGAGTAACCTTCTGTTGTTTTGAGCTACCAGTTTGTAACAATTTGTTTCAGCAGCCACAAGGAACTAATACACAGGTCTGCCCATGTCCACATCTAACCTCATGCTCCTCCAATTTAATGTGCAGTTCCACAACGCCTACTGGATTATGGTGCTCTTTTGTTTGAGTACTTTAGACTTTTCTGCTGCTCTTGGAGGGTGACCAGCTGTTCCTGAACAGGCGAGGATGCTGTCCACCTCTCTGGAGGCACCAGCACAACTCCCCTCGTGCTCTGTGCTTTCGTTGTACTGATTTCTCTTTGTTCCTCAAACACACCCTGCCCTCTCTTGCTCCTAGCCCTGCCCAGTGCTGTTCTTGGTTTGAATTCTCTACCCATGTATTCTCATTCCCCTGTCCTCTCCCAGGTTTTTGCACAGGGATAACTCCTGATATTCTGTTGGATCTCAGATCCCAGAGCGTGACTGTCCTCACTTCTGGGGACATTCACCATGTCCTCCAGATGAGGTTGGCTGCCCAAAGCTGTGTGTCCTCATAGCTCCTGGGGCCATCACATTGCACCTCAGGCTTTGCTGCAGGTGCTCACCTGCATGTCTGTCCTCCTGCTGGGCTGGGCAGCGACTGTGGTGTGTTCACCTCTTGGTCCCAGGCGTCTAGCACGTGGCTTAGCCAGTAGCATGCACCGGTGAATATTTACTGGCTAGATGATCATACGTGGGAAGGGAAGCAAGGAAAATCTTACTGCAAGACAACAAGGAAGATGTCAGAAGCCCCACTGTATGTCCTCCAGGGCGGGTGGTTCCTTGTGTCTGCCAGGAAGCATGTGATACCATGCAGGGTGCCAGGGCTTGGCAGCACTGTCGGAGAAGGCTTGGGATCCTTCTGGAGCCAAATAAACCACCTGAGCATTGCTCATCGCTGGCTCAGGGCTTTTCCCTAGAGATATCACACAGATGTCACTGGTCTGTCATGCCCTTTGCTTTGCAGCAAGGCTCAGCACATTGTCACCCACCCTTGCCTCCACTGTCCCCCAGGCAATCCAAAACACATACACACACACACACAAAATCACCTGACCTGTGAAATGTTTATATAAAATTTTTTAAAAGTTGAAATTGTAGTAAAGCACACATAATATAAAATTTACCATTTAACCATTTCTAAGTGTACAGCTTGGTAGGGTTAAGTACATTCACGTTGTGTAACCGTCACCACCACCCGTCTCCAAAACTCTTTTCATCTTGCAAAACTGAAGCTCTGTACCCATTCCACAATAACTCCCCATCCTCCCTCCACTCCCCACCAGTCCCCCAAAAGCACCATTCTACTTTCTGTCTCAATGAGTTTGACCATTCTAGATACTTTATACAAGTGGGATCATACAGTATTTGTTCTTTTGTGACTGGCTTATTTCACTGAGCATAATGTCTTCAAGGTTCATTCATGTTGTGGCATGTGTCAGAGTTTCCTTCCTTCTACAAACTGAATCATGTTCCATCGCAGGTACACGCCGCATTTTGTTTACCCATTTATCTAACAATGGATGCTTGAGTTGTTTCTGCCTTTTGGCTATTGTGAATAACGCTGCTGTGAACACAGGTGTACAAATATCTCTTTAGATCCTACTTTTGATTTTTTTTGGGGGGGTATATACCCAGAAGTGGAATTGCTGGATAATATAGTAATTCTATATTTAATTTTTTGAGGAACCACCATACTGGTTTTCATAGCGGCTACACCATCTTACATTCCCAGCCACAGTGCAAAAGGGGTCTAAGTTTTCCATATCCCTGACTCGTAAGGTTTTGATGGATTTTGTAGCCTTTTACAGAATATTTCTTGGTAGAGGTGGGAGGGAGATGGTTACATTCCATGTAATACCACAGATGTTTTTAAAAAGGTTCTTTAAGCAGCTCTCTTTCTCCCTGGGGTTCATTTTCAGGTTGCAGATGGCCCCTCTTTCCCCGTTCTCTTCCGGATCAATAGCATCTCCTTGCTAGTCTTATCATCTATTTCATTAATAATTGCTTTCAAAGTATTTTTGATTAGGCATTTGCTCATGTGGTTGGGCATTAAAGATGTTCACAAATCTCCCTTCCAGACAATCTCATGGCCACCTAGTTTCGTTCCCCAGAGGCCACCCATGTATTACTTTTTTGATGACATTTTTGGAGATATTTTATAGACATAACATTGGAGAGCAAATTGAGGAGGAGTCACATGAACCATGAAAAATAAAAGTAATAACAGGTCAGCAGCAAAAACAGAACTGAAAGTACCGAGACAAGGAAAAATCAGACAGGCAGGTCTGTTCAACCCCAGCTGAGATCATGAGATATAGTGGAAAGTGGCCACCTGGGTCTTTGCATGACTTGGATCACAGAAGCATGATCTAGGTTGCACACACCTGGAAGAAAAGCAGTTTGCATTATGGCAATTACCCAAGGCAGGGCCACGGGACTATGGGGGTGGGGTGGAGTGGGGGCTGTGGCCTAGGACCCCTAAAGCATATCTCAAGGTGAATTCTGGGCAGTCTCAACAGATGGTGCGAAGAAGGTTGGGTGGGTGTGTTTGGATAAATCTATAAATCCAAGCATGCACATTTGAGCATCTGGGGTGTTGTAGACCTGTTTTCTTGCTGATTTGATAGGTTGTCCATGTAGACATATTAGCCTTAGAAGTGTCACAGTGCTTCTTTGCCTGTGGGTCCCACTAGGAGGATGGGTTCTGGCCAGGGCAGGAGCGGTCCCCTCCTTGGGCTGTGCTGGGTGTTCTTGCTCTCCTCTTCTTTTCAGCTACATGCCCAGTCCCTGCATCTAGTGGGGCCATGAATTAGTTTTCACCAATGGAACACAAGAGGAAGTGATTATATTAGTCCATTATGTGCTGCCATAACAGAATATCACAGACTGGGTAATTTATAAAGAACAGAAATTGATTTGCTCACAGTTCTGGAGGCTGGAAAGTCCAATATCAAGGTGCTTGCAGATTTGGTCATTCTGATCCCAAGATGAAGCTTTGAATGCTGCATCCTCCAGAGGGGTGGAACGCTTTGTCCTTCGTGGCTGAAGGCAGAAGGGCAAAGAGAGAAAACTCACCAAACTCACCCTTTCATAGTGGGCATTAATCCCACCCATGAGGACAAAGCCCTCAAGGCCTAATCACCTCTTCAGGGGCCCACCTCTTAATACTGTTACAATGGCAATTAAATTTCCATGTGAGTTTTGGCAAGGACAAACATTCAAACCGCAGCAGTGATATTGCTGTCTGACAACTGGAGCAGTCCCTTGGGAAGACTGTAGTCCAGTGACTCTGACCCCTACTCAGAAAGAACCCATGTTCTTGACCTCTGTACTCTACTGCCTTCTCTTGGTTGCCCCTAGAAATCATATCCACCATTAAACAACAAGTAGTTATTGTTTATTTCATCACTGAGGATATTCACTAAAATGCTCCTGTGAGCAACCTCAAAACTGCTGGGGTAAGGGCATCATTAGTGGAGTAGGACTGTTAGCTCTTTGCCCTGCGTCTTGGGCCCTGTAAGATCTATTTAGAGATACCCCTTGCTATGGGTATTATTCCTTGCTATGGTTTGAGTATTTGTCCCCTCCGAAACTCATGTTGAAGTTTAATCCCCAGTGTGGCAGTATTGAGAGGTGGGGTCCCTAAGAAGTGATTAGGTCATGGGGACAGAGCCCTCATGAAGGGATCAATTCATTCATACAGTAATGGATTAATGGGTCAATGGATTAACGGGTTATCATGGGAACAGAACTGGTGGCTTTATAAGAAGAGGAAGAGAGACCTGAGTATAGCACATTAGCATACTCAGCCCCTCACCATGTGATGCCTCAGGTTGCCTCGGGACTCTGCAGAGAGTCCCCACCGGCAAAAAGGCTCTCACCCGGATGTGGCTCCTTGACCTTGGACTTCTCAGCCTCCATAGCTGTAAGAAATAAATTCTTTTTGTAAATTACCTAGTTTCAGGTAGTCCATCTTAAGCAACAGAAAACGGACGAAGACACCCTGTCTCCTTCACAGGGGCCACTCAGATATTCATAGTTCACTTTTGCAGATGGAAGGAATGGCAATTCCAGGTAGGTCTTGAGAAGCACAGGTAGCACAATTGAACCTAGGGTCAAACACACTCTGAGGACTCTGGGCTTACGCTTTACCACATACCATCTTCACTGACTACTGACCCCAGCTGCAGGGAGGTGGGGTCTGTGTGCTGCCACGTGGTGTGGCTGTTGTGGGCATCTCGCCCTCTCCATCCCACCCCTCCTTCCCCCTCCCCAGCTCCTCTCTGGGTCTCATTGTCCCATCAGGCGGGTAGACCCATCTCATCGTGGGCCACTAACATTATAACATCAGTGTTGAATGATAATCAAAACCCAAATAGAGTGTCTCAGATCTTCCCTCTGGTTAAAAAAAATTCAATAATATTTCAAGGTCAGGGCCAACAGTACAAGAGCATCGTATTCATTAACGTGTCCATGTATACTAAATGCACATGCTTTATTCTGACTTTCAAATGTTATAACATGGGTCCAATTGTGAGTAGATGATATGCTTTTTTCTAGGTTTGCATTTTTTAATTGATACATAATATTTGTACATATGTGTGGAGTACCTGTGGTATTTCGGTACTTGCTTACAATGGGTAATGATCAAATTAGGGTAATTGGGATGTCCATCACCTCAAACATTTATTATTTCTTTGTGTTGGGAACATTTCAAATCTTCTAGTTATTTTGAAATGTACACTATGTTTTTAACTATAGTCACCCTCTTGAGCTATCAAACACTAGAATTTATTCCTTATATTTAACTGTGTGTTTGTATCCATTAACTAACCTCTCTTCAACCCTCTTCCCACCCTTCCCAGGCTCTGGTAACCATCATTCTACTTTCCATTTCCACGAGATCAACTTTTTTGGCTCCCACTTATGAATGAGAACATGCAATGTTTGTCTTTCTGTGCCTGGCTTATTTCATTTAATATAGTGACCTACAGTTCCTCTATGTTGCTGCAAATGACAGGATTCCATTATTTTTCACAGCTGTATAGTATTCCATTGTGTATATGTACCATATTTTCCTTATTCATTCTAGATGAATATGCTTTTCATGAATGCACGCTTCTGGCAAAAGTATTTAACGGGTAGAAATATTGAGGGTTGTCCCTTTGGCATGTGAAGGACAGAATAACTAATCCTGCCAGGAGCAGAGCAATGTGCGTGTGTGTGTGTGTGTGTGTGTGTGTGTGTGTGTGTGTGTGTTTTCAACACTGGACTATGAGGGAATGTTTTGAAGCCCAGCTCACGTGAGAGAACGCTTTCTCAGGATCTGCAGAGGTCTTTGAGAGGGTTTGGCCTCACAACACCCTTTCATGGATATTGGGCCCCTCGTCAAGTTTTGCAGGTTCGTGTCAAGCCCTCGGCGTTATCTTTGTGCACTTTCTGCAGAAACTGGGAACTAAGGTTGAACTTGCTCAATTAAATATCCTTTTAATTAAGCTCCAACTGAACATTGTCAATGAAGTTATAAAACGGATACGTGAAGGATTCCAGAAAGAAAGAAAAAAAATACAAGCAGGCAAAGCAAGGATTTTTTTTTCTTTTCTTTTTTTTTCTTTAAATGACATTTGGCAAGACTGGTTAATTTGTCCTGAAATGATCGAGATCCTCTTTTAATCTTCCCATGAAAGCCTGTGTACTTTGGGACTCAAAGTCACATGAATCTTTGCCTGGCAGGAATGTAAATGTTTTGAGAAGCCTGTGTCTGTCTGACTTTGAGCCACAGCAGAGCCCGAGGGACCTGCGCACGAAGGCTGGGGGGTGCACGCCGACGTTCTAGCAATTTCTAACTCTGACGAGACACAGATACTCCCCTGCTCCCCCGGCATATCTCCTGTCCCCTTCTGTGGACCCTGGGCTTATGAGGTCCCTGACCCTGGCCCACAATGGCAGGGCCGAGGGGCTGCAGAAGGCCCCCAATTTAAATCCAAACTATTCTTTACACCATTGCTAGTTTTTCTGCCCCTTTTGGGGTGAGGATGAGAGTGGGGGACAGTGAATTTTTAACTCTGCACAGCTGACCCGCCGAATGGATCAGTTTCCCCAGAACAGTGCGCAGCATCCACCAGACCCCTGGGACTAAGGAGGAGGAACAGAATGAAGAGAAAGGAGCCTCGTTTCGAGGTTGTCAGGTGGCTGGTGCTCACGGAAGCCAGCTGACCCTGTGTTGGCCAAATGCAGGAAGAAACCAGCCTCCCTGCCTTTCCCATTCTTGCCATCCAGTCCAGCAGTTCCTCCTGAATGCCCTCGGTCCCCCGCATCGAGGTTGAGGTTCCACCTTTGGCCGGTGTTGTTCCCAGCCGTGTAGACACTCTCGGGGGAGATGTGGAGCTGCTGAAGGCAGCACCAGCCTTGGAGTCAGGGGACCGGGTTCTGGTCCCAGGCCTGCAACTCACCAGCTCTGTGGCGTTCGGAAAACTGTTTCTCACCTGGAAGAGGTGATGGTGACACGGCACCGTCCTTGTCATCAAGGTCTGGTGAGGCTCCAGTGAGAACGGTGACGATGAGCTGAAGATCACCGTGGGCGCTGAGGGACGCTCGTCTGGTGGCTGTATGTTAGGGTTGGGTGGGACCAGAGCGTGCTGGAAACGTGAAAATCCCGTGTGTTAGAGCTGCGTGGGAACGTGGCAACTGTTTACTCTGCCATCGGATAGATACGGAGACCGAGTCTCACCGGACAGAAGCCACTGGAACTGCCCCGGAGTGGCCCCGGAGAGACTCCACTGCACAGCGGGGCACGTACCAAAGGACCCCTTGTCCTGCCGGGGGATGGAGAGTCCCGCCATTCCAAGGTAGAGCTGACAATATAAAGGGCGCCCTGACCCCTACGCGGAGAACAAAGGCCCAAGGGAGGCAACAACGTAGGACAAGGTCCAGGTGGTTCTGCTGTTCGTGTTCATCGTGCCCAGGCCCTTGAACTCCTGAGCCTCCGACGACTCCTCCAAGTCCCAGCGCGGCCTGAGGATTGAAGGCGCCTGTCGCTGCAGCCCCTGTTGGGTGGGCGGGGGTCGCGAGGAAGCCGTGAGTCACAGCACTGCGAGCTGCAGGGCTCCTGCTCCACCGCACGCTGCCCCGGGCGACAATTACAGGTGCGGAGGAGACTAATCTTAAGGGCTACAGCTTTATAGGATGTGAATAAAGGCTGATGCGTGGCGCCTCGTGACAAAATAAGGGCAAGTTCCAGCTCCTGAGCTCATCCAGAGGCGCCCCGACTTGTTCAGCAGGGCCGGGGCTGCTCACGCTGCCCGGGACGGGGGCGGCAGAACTCGGGGGGCCGGAGCAAAGCCAGGCGCCAGCCCGGGAGGGCAGGGGCCTCCTCTGTGTGAAGATTTGGATATGTGCAGGCCCTGGGCCGTCTGTGCTTTGCGACAACCGACACCTGCAGCTCCAGTCACGCGGGGACAACTGGGGAGGGACTCCAGCAGTGTTGGAAACGCTGGCCGCGGGAAGGAAAATAATCTCTCGCTCTCTCCTGTCCCCCCCAACCAACATGCACACACACACCTTCCAGGTCTGCGAGCCTCTCTGGCAAGGTACCCCAAGGCCTCTGGAGTCCGCCTTGTTCTACCCGACACTGATCTCATTTCTCCCCGTCAAAGCCACGTTATTCATCACAGCAGAACACGACTCTAGCGTCGCTACCGGGAGAAAACAATTCCTCCTTTCGTTTCTCTGGTCTGCCTGGCATGGTGTGGAGGCCGATCAAAGAGGCTGAGAACAACTGAGAAACAGGCCTGGAGTTTGGGCCAGGGTCACAGGACTGGGGCTCTTGAGTGGGAGGAGGAGGAGGAGGAGGAGGAGGAGGAGGAGGAGGAGGAGGAGGAGGAGGAAGGCAGCTCTCGGGTTTCCCTGGATTTACCATCTGATCGAGTCCCCTGGGCTGGGACATCACATGGGAAGGTTGTTGTCACGTGTTTGCTGGGGAAATGGAGATGGAGGAGGTCGAATCTGTAGGAGTTTCTGGCCCCTGTTCCAAAGCCCAGACCGTGAAGGGAATGGTTATGTTCCTTCTGGAAGCAGCCCGCGCCCGGGCCCAGAAGGAGCCAGGGCTGCCGTAGAGACTTTTCCTGCAGGACGGGATGGGCTGGCGAGGGGAGACTACCTTGCTCCTCAGAAACCGAGTCGGTTTGGGGCTGGGCGCAGTGGCTCACGCCTGTAATCTTAGCACTCTGGGAGGCCGAGGCGGGTGGCTTGCTCGAAGTCAGGAGTTCAAAACCAGCCTGAGCAAGAGCGAGACCCCGTCTCTACTATAAATAGAAAGAAACTAATTGGCCAACTAATATATATAGAAAAAATCAGCCGGGCATGGTGGCGCATGCCTGTAGTCCCAGCTACTCAGGAGGCTGAGGCAGGAGGATCGCTTGAGCCCAGGAGTTTGAGGTTGCTGTGAACTAGGCTGATGCCATGACACTCACTCTAGCCTGGGCAACAAAGGGAGACTCTGTCTCAAAATAAATAAATAAATAAATAAAAAATAAAAAAAAAAGAAACCGAGTCGGTTTGGGAAGCTGAGTCAGAGGGAATGCCGTGGCTCACCCTGGAGCGGGGCCGGGTGTGAGGGTTGGACTTCGCTAAAAATAAGCCATTCATGTTTGGACATCGTGCTCTGTCTCCGCAGGGCCCTGGCACTTGGCGCCGCGCCACGTCCTGTGGCGCCCTGTGGTGTCCCGTGGGGCGAGGCCAGGGACTGACTCAGGATGAAGATGTTCTCTGGAGTCTTTTTCCACCCGGCTGGGTGTGATGGAGGGCAGGCTCGGTGGCAAGTCTTCCCCTCGCAGCTCTGGACCTGCCAAGGGCTGGGGCTGTCGGGGGAGAAGGAGCTGGAAGCAGGAGCTGCTCAGGCAGGGGCCCCCAGGGGTGTCAGGGAGGTCTGCTCCTCTGGGGCTGCCTCTCCCAGCCCTTCAGGGACCCTTCCTCCAGCCCCAGAGGCCACGATGTCTCCCTGGCACTCGCCCCCAAAGCTGACACCCTCCACCAGCTATTTGAGGGTGGAGGAAGTGAGCAGATTTTTTTTTTTCCAAAATGAAAATAACTTTAAGGTATACTCATTATTTTAAAAAAAGACATAAAAAGAAAATTAAAAAGAAATTTCAAAAACCCCATATCTGCCTCCTCCTCATACATTTATAGAGGAAATGTACATATTTTCTATGCATATTTTTGTATGCACATTTAGGTAAATGCATATTCCTTTTATAAGAATGGGATTGAGTCAACGTTTTCCAACTCATTTTCTTGTTTTTGAGGCAAAGTCTTGGTCTGTCACCCAGGTTGGAGTTCAGTGGTGTTATCACAGTTCACTGTAATCTCCAGCCCCCAGGCTTAAGTAATCCTCCTGCCTCAGCCACCTGAGTAGCTAGGACTACAGGTGTGCAGCACTATGCTTGACTAATTTTTTTTTAAAAAATTTACTCATTCCAAGAGCCACAGCTAATTTTTTAAATTTTTTGTAGAGACAGGGTCTTTCTATGTTGCTCAGGCTGGTCTTGAACTCCTGGCCTCAAGCAATTCCACCTCAGCCTCCAAAAGTGCTAGGATTATAGGCATGAGCCACTGCACCTGGCCCTGATTTTCTTATTTAGTAATACGTCATGGACAGCTTTTCATAGCTATAATTACAGACTTATATGGTCATTTTAATAGCTGTATATAGAGGAATCAGAATTTAACCCAGAAGTTAACACACTTTTTCTGTAAAGGGCTGGACAATGAATATCTTTGGTTTTGCAGGCCAGATGGTCTCTGTTGCAGACACTCAACTCTGCTGTTGTAGTTCCAAAGTGGTCAAAGATAATATGTCAATGAACAGGTGTGGCTATGTTCCAATAAAACTTTATTCACAAAAACAGGTCTCGGACTGGTTTTGGCCCACTGACCTACTTGCTGACCTCTGATTTAACCTGTCACCTACTGATAGATATTTAATGGCAATTCTTTTGCCACTAAAAACAACACATAAATATGCTTGTGTGTGCATATATGCATATATATACATGTGTATATATACTTATATAATATTAATATATACACACATATTATATATATGTATATGGTTCATATATATACAGGATTCATACACACACACAGGATTCAGATATACAGTATATATAGATTCTTGTCTGATGGCACCCTAGATGAATTACAGGATATATTTTTCCTGAGATTTCAGAGGGAAGGCTGTGAACCAGCTGTGGATTCTAAGTTTGCTCTCGTGTCCTCTGATGAATGCATTTTGCCCAGGTCTTCATAGAAAAACTGCTTTGCAAAGAGGGTCCTTCAGGTCTCCCCTAGAGGTATGATGTTACTGTCTGAGGATCCCTCCTCCAAGCAGAGCCTGCCCAGGAAGCTTGTTTCTTTTTTCTTTCTTTCTTTTGATATTTTTTAGAGAAGTGGTCTCGCTCTGTCGCCCAGGCTGCAGTGCCGGGGAGCTTGTTTCTGATGGATGTCTGCTGCCTGGGTGGCTTCTCTAGAAGTTTGGGGGAAGTCAGCTCCCTCCAGAGCTGTCCTGGGGATTCAGGGCACATGCCGCAGCCCGTCCAGGTGTCTTGGTGGCCGTGAAGCTTTTCTAGCTTCTGAAGGACATGTATGGTGCACACACTTATGGAACACCCATTAGATGCGGGGACCAGGTTGAAAAGATTTTGAGGACGGCCTCTGCCCTCCAAGAGTTTTCTCTGCAGCATGAGAAAGAGAACCCTCCAGCAGCCGGAGGACCTGGGGAAGGGGTCCCAGCTGGTGTCTGGCCACAGGAGGGCGAGACTCCCTTCCTTTTCTTCTCCGGAGGAGGCCAACTTTCTCCAGGGCTGAGTTCTGTAGGGAGAGCAGGGTGTGTGTTAGCAAGAAACGGTGGAGGAAGTTCAAAAGAGCCCTGAGCTGGAGAGGGGAAGAGCGTTCCCAGGCAATGCCCACTTTCACCTCTGAGGGTTGTTGCAGGTCACCGAGCTCCTCACATCTGTGTCCTTGTCTGTAACAAGAATCCCTAGGCAAGAGCTCACCTTCTACCTGTGAGTTAAACTAGAAGAAAAAGTGTGCGTGTGCACCTGTGCACATCTGTGTGCCTGCACGTGTGCGCATGCATGTGCGTGCATATATTTGAATGCAGCAAAAACGCAGTCTTTTAGACGTATGATCGACTAGCACGAGGCACGCCTGCGGGCCTCCTCAGCCATCTGTTCTACGCCGAACACTGCTGTGACGGTCTGCAGCCTCAGCACGGTGCTGGGTGGCCCGGGGATGGGGCCAGGTAAGTGGGGTGCAGGGCCGAGGGGGGTCTTTGCAGAGAGAACACGTGGTCCCGGGAGGCGAAGGAGTGCTGGGGTGAAGAGTCCGAGAAGCCTGGAAGGTTCAGATCAGCTTGTGTGACGGTTGCTCTTTGGGGATTGGGAAAATGAAGTGTCTGAACGAGGATCTGGTGATTGACAACAAAACCTCCATGGAATGGCTAGAGGCAGACTTGGGTGGGATGCAGGATTCTAACCTCGGGACAACCTCCATGGGCCTCCCCGCGGGTCTAGACAGGAAAAACCAAATTGTTGACCCCTCCTTTACCTTCTTGAAGGTCTCTTTTCCCCTTGAGTTCCATGACACTTTTCTCTTTTGCATCCTGTTCCCCTTGGGCCACTCCTTCTGAAGGTCCTTTGTTGGTGACCTCATTCCTTTAATTCTGAGTGTTCTTAGAACTTAATTCTGAGGTCCTTTGTTGGTGACCTCATTCCTTTAATTCTGAGTGTCCTAGGTTCATTTTTCATTCACTTTTGCATCCTCCCCTCAAGTCACTCCCCTGGCTGCCAATACCCTTTCCATGCGTGTATGACTTCCGGATCGTCGTCTTCCCCCTGGCCTTCTCCTCGGCTCTGGACCTCGGATCTTACAGGTGCAGCGACCTCAACATGCCCCATACTGAACCTGGGGCCATGTCCCTTCCCAAACCGCTCCTCCCTCACAGCACCCCAATTTCAAATGGCAGCAACACCATTTGCCCTGGTTCTCAGGCTGGTACTGTGGGCTTCCTGGGCACCCTGCTCTCTCTCACGCCTTGCTTCTGTTAAATTCCCAGTCTTGCCAATTCCCATGGAGACAATAGCTGGTGTTAGCTGAACGTTGGCCATGTGCCAGCCACTCTGCTTAGAGCTTCATAAGCAGAGTCTCCTTTAACCCCCAAAGTAACTCTACATAGCAGCAATTAATGAAACATCATTTAATATGTGAGGAAACTGAGGCATGCAGACTTGCCCCAAATCCCAGAAAGATTTAACTCCAGACCATCCGAGCCCCCAACTGTCTAGGTTACAAGATCCCCCCTCACGCCTGCGCTGGCCGGCGCACTGCCTCTCACCTGGAGACTCATCCAGCCTCCAGTCTCTTCTGCACGCAGCAACCAGAAGGAACTCTCAAAACGAAACTCTGATGTCGTCACTCCTCTGCGTAAACCCTCACAGTCTCCCCGTTGCCCCTAAAAGAAAGTTCTCATTTTTCAACGGGCCTTAGTTCCAGGAGACACCTCCCGGCAAATGAGACAAGTTCCTGTCCTCATGGAGCTTACATTCTAGACTGATGGCAGATTACAACTGAATAAATAGACAACACACTTGCAGAGAGTGATAGATGATACTGAAGAAAAATAAAGCAAGGTAAGGGCTGGAGAATGACCTGGGAGGGGTATTAGGATTGGTGGTCTGACAGAAGCTGAGACTGAATGAAGTAAGGCCCCTGCAGTAAGGGGAAGGATCATTGCAGCTAAGCGGGAAGAGCATGTGCAAAGGCCCTGTGGTAGGAATGAGCTTGGAGAGCTTGAGGAACAACAAGAATGCCTGTGTGGCAAGAGCTGGGTGAGAAATGTGAAGAGTGGCAGGCAGATGGGCTCAAACTGGTAACCAGGTGGGTCTGGCTCACCATGGTAAGGAATTTGGCTTTTATCCTGCATGTGACAGGAAGGTTTAAGTGGGCACAGGGAGGCGATCTGATAGGCTGCAGGTTTTTAGTTTATTATCCGGCTGCCGTGTTGGGAACGAGCATGTGGGCAGTAGTAGAGAGGGTGGTGAGGAGGTTCTTTCCGTGTTCCAGGGGAGAGAGGGTGGTGAGGACGTGGCAAGGAGTGGTGACATTTGCCATGGGCGTTGAAGATGAGGCCACCCTTGCTAAGTGGGAGGGGGAAAGAGGATAGTCCAGGACAACTGGTGGGCTTTCCCTCGAATGTACTAAAATGAGGAATGGGGCACATGAGTGGGAGCCAGTGGGGCGAGGCTGGGGCTGAGATACAGACGTGAGGGCTCTTGGAAAGAGACGGCATTTAAGACCATGGCGTGAAATACCACTTGGCCCAGGCTTGGTCCTTTGAGCCTAGACAACTCTTTTGAGGGCTTTTTGCTGCAAAGAAGAGCAGAGCTATGGGCAAGTGTGAAACTGCGTCCCCCAGAAGATGTTAAAGACCTAACCCCACAGTAACCTGTGAACGTGACCTTATTTGGAAATAGTGTCTTTGCAGATGATCGCGTTAAGATGACATCATTAGAGGGGGCCCTAACCCCAAAGGCTTGGTGTCCTTATAAAAAGAGGACGTTCGGACACAGAGGCAGAAGTGCTCCGAGGGACGGTGATGTGAGGACACAGGGAGATGACAGCCATCCACAAGCCCGGGACGCCTGAGGCTGCCAGAAGCCGGGAAAGGGGCCTGGGACAGAGTCTCCCTCTCACCCTCAGGAGGAATTGACTCTGCGGACACCCTGGTCTCAGACTTCGCGCCTCCAGGACTGGGAGACGATCGACCGCTGTCGCCGAGGCCGCCCGTCTGTGGCACTTTGTTCCGGCAGCCCTAGAAACTGACGCGAGGAGGCAGACGTGGGGTTCACTGGGGTCTTTTCAACAATGGGGGACGGAACAGCGTGTTCGTAGGAAATGGAAAGGAGCCGGGGGGAGGAAACACAGGGATGTGGGAGGGCAGACGCACGGTTCTCTCTCTGGGTTCTCCGTGTCCCGGGCCTTGACACACATGGGCGGTTCCCACCTGCCCGGGCCTCGGCGCACGGCTCCTCCTCTCCAGGGAGGCCTGGAACTCTCTCCACCTCTGCACGACCACCCCGTTCCGCAACTGCTTGTGGAATGCTCGCACCCCGCCACCCCCCTGCCCCATGCTCTGTGGGGACGGGGCCCAGCCCACGGGGGCAGACGTGACTCCTCCCAGATTGTGTTGTCCAGGCGACACTGCTGTGAGGGCCCATTTTGGAGAACCGGTTCCTGGCTGGCATGACCTTCCTTCCCATCTCTTCACAGACAAACGTCGGTTTATTCAGCCCTTTGGGGGGGCTATAAATCCGGAGGCAGCTCCACCAGGAACTTTTAACTGGGGCAGCCCCTTTGAACTGTGTGACCTTGAGCAAGTTACTTAACCTCCGCGACCTTTGGTTTTCCCGTTAGTCAGACAGGGCAGAGAGCCGCCCTCTCTCTCCCTTGCAGACGAGGCCGTGGCGGCTCCGGCTGGTTCCGAACCCGGGGCGGCGTGTGGACTCCTGCCCACGCGTGGGCTGGAGGTTAAAGCCCGAGCGGTGGTTCTCGAGAAGAGCTGAGCAAAGGCGTAGAGAAGGGGAAGGCTTAGTCACTCAGGATTCTGCGTTCAGAACTCTGAAATTTTTCAAATTTTTGCTTAAAAAATTTTTTGAATTGTGGTTAAACACACGCAAGTTAAAATTTAGCGCCTTAACCATTTCTGGGTGTACACAGTTCGGTCGTGTTAAGGACGTTAATACTGTTGTGCAAATGTCGCTACCCTCCATCTCTAGGACTTTTTCATTTTGCAAAACCGAAACTCTGTACCTATGAACACCGACTCCCCAGCCCCAGGAAACCACCATTCTACTTTCTGTCTCTATGAATCTGACTACTCTAGGAACCTCACATAATATTTGTTCTTTTGTGGCTGGCTTATTTCACTTAGCACAAAATCTTCAAGGTTCATCCATGTTGTGGCATGTGCCAGAACGTCCTTCCTTCCTAAGGCTGCATGCTATCCCGTTGTCTGGAGGTACACACGTTTGCTCATGTGTGGATGGACATGCCGCCTTTGGGCTGTTATTGAATAATGCTGCTATGGACACGGTGTGTAATCAGAACTCTGAATGTTACACTGTATGAGGGCTCCACTTAAACGCATTCATCCCCCCATCATCCTCGGCCTTCTCAGCAGCGGTTTGATTTGTCCAAGGACACAAGAAACCTGGAGGAATCTTGGCTGCTGCTCCTACACGGGCTATGCTTTTAACTATTCTTTCATCCAGGCAAACATTTCCACAAGGCCTTTCACGGAGGGAGTTAAACATTAGATAATTTAAGGTATTATGGTTTTGGAGTTCAGGCCATTTTTTTTTTTTTTTTTCTCCTTGGAGGATCATCTGTTTTATCTCTACTTGACTTTTTAAAAATGCTGGAACTGTTTTTCTGATCGAATACAAAACTTTTTTCCTTTGACGTTTATACGACCGAAGGTGGAAAAATAAGACCTTTGCTTATTAACAAAATGAATCAATCTCTTTCCCCCACGGGAACTTGAAAACAATTTAGAGAGTGGAGTAAACTTCAGATTTTCCTCTGCTATGAATTGGGTTGACCTTTCCTCCAGGTAAAATCGGAGGGAGATCTACCCGGGCTCCGCGGAAAACGAGGTCACGCCGGGTGCCACTGGTTTTTACCCTGGCCGGAAGTGCCCCGAGCTTTCATCCACTCTGTTGAGCCTCCCTCGGGGCCTTCAGAGAGAGGGGAGTTGAGGCCCAGAGAGGTTAAGGGGGCTGGCAAAGGTCACCCCGGGAGACAGTGACCAAGGGAAAATCGTGCTCAGCGCAGAGCCTTAATGAGGCCTCAGACGACAACTGCTCCACACAGCAAATCCTCAACGGCGGCGGCGGCGGGGCCCGCTGTTGGGTGTTCTGTCTTCCTTTCTTCTCTGTCGGTGTCAGATGCGTTTGGGGAAATTCCCCACAGGACGGGAGCAGGTTTCACCCCTCCTTTGTCCAACCATTTTGCACGTCCCGCCTCCGGAGGAGGTGGTGGGGCCTGGAGTTTCTAGTCACCTCACCCCTGGCAGCCTGATTCCAGGGCCTGCCCTGCGCCTGCCCCTCGCTGGGCCTGGGAAGCTCAGAATAAACAAGAGCAAAAGAGACTGTGTTGGGCACGGGGCTGCGGGGCTGAGAAGATACCGCAGAAAAGTGGCCTTGGGCCAGCTCCTGCTCTTTCCAAATATGCCAGGAATGCTGGGCCCGGAGGCAGGGGGCAGAACAGGAGACAGAAGGAAAAAGAACAAGTGTCAGTCACCAAGGCATCGTCAGTCACCAGGGCATCGTACCAGCCCGTGGAGCTGTCAAAACAAAGCGGAAGACAACCCCCAGCCCCAGACAAAAGTGGAGGAAGAAGTTCCAGGACTCAGGAACGACGGTTGCTGAAGTGTGCGGCTGTAGTGGACTGGCATCTCCAGAAACAAATCCCTCCGTCTTCTCAGCAACCTATTTTTAGGTGAAGAAGTGACTCAGAGGAACCCCGGGAGAAACACAGCCCGTGAGCAGGGCTGGGCTAGAAACCTCAGTTTCCCCAGTTGTGAGCACCCTGCTCAGGGCTGGGGTTCGGCCTGAGCACGGTTTCCCAGTCTGAGACCAGGACCCTGACAAAGGACAAAAGGTCAAAGGGCACAGCAGTGGGGGAGGAAAACAAAACAAAAACAGGAAGTGGCCGGCTCAGGGATTTTCCACAGGAAAGCTGGGAAACATGTCCTGATAGAAAAGAGTGTCAGAAGACAAAATTACAATAAATCTAATATAATGATCTCAATTGCTTTATTTGTGATTCTAGAATTGGGCAATACTTCATTCCGTAGAGCCGAATGAGTGCTCCGCTGAGCTGAGCAGCAGAGATGGGCTTTCTAGACAGGGAAGGGCTGGAGAAAGCAGACCCAGAGGATAAAGAAAGCAGGAGTTACTTTTCAAAGTTACTTTCCTATGTGTATTGGGGTGGGGGGAACAGGGAGTTAGAATAATAGAAATATAACTAATTAGCTAACATCAGGGTACTTTAGGCCACCTTTTTTTGTGTGAGGATTAAAGTAGAGGGAACTTCATTATCATGCCCACTGAAGATTTAAACTGGCCTCTTGGGAAATCGGGAAATCTCTCTCCTCATTTCTTGGAAGGTCAGATAACAATTTAGTCTGGTTTTGGTAATGCAGAACTTTCTAGCATAAGTGACTCCATTTTGAGTTTTAGTCTGGTCTGTTGGGGCCTAGTCCAAAACAATGGCCTCCTATAATTTTTATTTAACAAGAGCCAAAGGAAGAAAAAGGGCTCCTCCCAATCCTCTGGAGGCCGCTAGAGATGTGAACTGGGGCTTCAGTAGGATGGAGGCAGGACACCCAGGTGGGACACCTGAGCCCTGGGCTCATCATTGACATGACTCCCCGATCCCTCCCTGCTTCCATTCTTCTCTTGGAAGGAGAGCTTTGTCACCTCTTGTGTCCCTTAGGGAAGTATGTTCGTGTATGTCTAAGGCCAATGGGTGAAGAGGGGTCTAAGACAACCCAGGGTAGATGTCCCCTTCTCGGCTATTCTCCTAGAGTGCTATTTCTGATGTATATGGGCAGACAGCATTTAGAACCATTGTCACACAAATGGAAAAACATTCGTTTCACTTGTCTCTCGATTGTAGGGCTGACTTAGTGCTTTTGCTACCAGAATTTGGAAGGAGCAAGGCCAGAGGGAGACTTTCTTCTTCTAAGCAGAGCAGGGGTAGATTTGCCAGAATTGCAGGTGGGTGAGGGTCTGTGGGGGAGGACAGTGACAGGTCCCCGAGTGGGACCCCAGGAAAAATGAGGTTGTACAAGAGCAGAGGACCAACGCCCTGGATCCCAGGCCCTGTGTCCTGTGCATGTAATTAGCCACCCCTTCCTTCCCCAGGGGGTGCTGACTATATACTTGTTTGTTGAGACAGGGTTTTGCTCTGACCGCCCAGGCTGCAGTGCAGTGGCCTCGTCATAGCTCACTGCAACCTCAAATTCCTAGGCTCAAGCCATCCTCCCACCTCAGCCTCCCAAAGTGCTGGGATCATAGGCAAGAACCACCATGCCCAGCCTTCTCGACTATTCTCCTTGACTTGCACTGAAGAGCTTCTTTGCCGACAACAGGAGGGAGTTAAAAAAAAACAAAAAACTTCCACTTCCTTCCTAAGCCACGTTCTGTCTTGAGATCTTATTACTCCCTAGTTAACCAAGGAAGTAAGAACTTTAGGCCAAAAAGGAAGAATGTGCCAGCTTGTTTCAGACACCCTATATGCAAATGAGTCAGTAAAGTATGTCACAAGCAGCCACCAGAGGTCAAAGGTCAACCTCTGACTCTTGAGCCCAACATTTATTTTGCTCAAAATATACCGCGAGCAGAGTGGCAGGAAATGAGTGGCAGCAACCTCAATTGTTGTGTGAAAGTTTCCAATTAGGAATTCAAAGAACTTGTTTAATGAAAAAGTGACACGATTCCTTTTATGTGCTTCCCGCTTCCTTGGTGGTCCCTAGCTAAGGGCTGGGTCCACTGTCAGGACTATGGATGTCATTCAGTTCACCTGATAGAAGGGGCAGCAGAATCTGATGTAATATTTAATAGAAAGGAAGTCGATCAGCTCCTTAGGTTTGGGGTTGGCAAACTATCGTATGGGCCAAGCCGGGCCCACAGCCCATTTTTGTAAATAAAGTTTTATTGGAACACAGCCATGCAAATTTTGGCTGCTTTCACTGCACAAGGGCAGAGTTGAGTAGCTGAAGGAGAGACCATATGGCTTGCAAAGCCCAAGATATTTACTCCATGGATCTTTACAGAAAAAGTTTGCCAACCCATGCTCTAGATCAGGCATCCTCAAACTACGGCCCGCCAATGACATTTATCTGGCCCGCCGGGTGTTTTTGCCATAGCTGCCTGTCCTGCTTAGCAGCCGATCGTCCCAGGCACACAGTGCGCATGTGCGGAATGTGTGCCGCACTCTCCAACGACCCTCCAACGGTCTGAGTGACAGTGAACTGGCCCCCTGTTTAAAAAAGTCTGAGGACCCCTGCTCTAGATCATCACTTCTTAATTTTTTTTTTTTTTTTGTATGATGGGGCCCCTTCAAAAATAGGGTGAAAGGTATATATGATGTATCCCTTTTCAGAAAAATGCATGACTTCCTGGTGAAGAATGCCCATATGTAGCTCTAACTAGACTCTTCTACAGGGACTGGGCCTGTCATAGTGTATTCTGGACCCTTCACGGGAATAGTTTCTGAGGGCACAAAGCACATCTCCGCACTAGCACCCACCCCTGCCCACTGCACTGGTCCCAGTTGTGATAGAGCAGAAATAACCTTGGATTACAGGGCAGGAGACACAAGCTCCCCTCTTGCCTCTGTCCCCTCGTGCTGGGTGGTCTTGTGCAAGTCACTTCACTTCTCTGAGCCTTGGTTTCCTCGCTTGTCAAATGAGGGGTCCTAAATAGATGATTTCTTAAGAGTCTTTCTGGCTTTAAGTTTCTGTGATCTCCAAGGGTCTGGAATGTATTTCTAGGGCTGAGGAGTTGGGGAGGTTGTGATTTATATATTTTCAAAACATTTGAGTCTGCTTGGCCACCCAGAGAGGTCTGTGGTGGTTAATTTAGTTAATTCCCAGCTCTGAAACGTGGGATTTGATTACCACACTGGATATTTGGCATCTGTTGGAAAATACTCCACCATGCCCCAGTCTCCACCCCTGACCCTGGTCAGACACCCCGATCAGTCGAGTTGCCACACAAGGGCTGCTTGAGGGAGTGAGGACATATCCAGTTCGGCCCACCAGAACGCTGGAGAATGATTAGAGCCCCCTGGCCTCTGGCAGAACGTCCACGGTGACATCTTCTACCAGAATGCGGGAATGTAAATCTTATCTTGGACAGATATGACCTGTCAGGGAAGCAAACAGCTTTTGGATTTGTGTTGCTTTTGGTTTTAAAATGAAAGTAAATACATATATTTTTCTGATTATAAAAATGCTTCCTGTTTATTGTGGACAATTTTAAGAAATACAGAGAATACAAAGAAAGAAAAAATGATCCCCAAATCCCGCTCTGCAGAGGTGGCCACTGTTAACGATTGGATCAATGTCCACGCGTCTCTTTTATGCACACACAACACTTTTACATCAATGGGCTACACATGTTGTTTCATCGCCTACTGCCGTTCATCTATCAAAGTGATCCCTGTAAATATCTCTCTATGGCTTTGAATGTAGATTTCCAACATTATTTTTTTTAACGGTTGCCGTAGTATTTTATTGAATGTACCCTCATTCTCTGACTCTATCTCCCTAGGTCTTGAATGGGTCTGCCCATTTCTCTCCTTCCCCGGGATTGGAAGATGAATACTTTGCTTAAGCTGCTGCAACCGAAAGAGCCTTTATTGAAGTCAGAAGATGCCCAATGCTGCCTGTGACCTAGTGTGAGGGAGGACTGGGAGCCCCCAGGGACAATGGTGGGGAAATTGAGTGCACGCAGTGGCAACTCTGCCCTGCCAGCCTCTGCTGTGGCCTCATGCCACGAGGACCAGCCAGGGCGGGAGAGGGCCGCAGCAGGGAGCTGCTCCTTCCAGGGCTGGCTCTCAGCGGTTTCCTGCCTTGCTAAATGGCCGTTGCTCAGGGGTGATGATTCATGGCATTTGGAAAGTGTGGCTGTGTTCTGAACAGGGAAGTGAAAAATAACGCGGCCAAGGTCAGTGCAGGACAGGATAGGGGCTGTAACACGATGTGCTGTGTTACTCTGGAAAATGCAGGGGGCGGGAGCCACAGTAAAATCGATCCTGGCGGTTCACACTGTTCACGCCGTGTGAGTGGAGGGGCTCTGCTTGGTCTCCTTTGGAGCATCAACTTTTCCTAGTGTCGGTCACTAATTTGTCCCTTGGAAGCGGCTGCTGGTCTTGGCTGAGCTGCTGTGGGTAGGAGGAAGTGGATGGGTGATTCAGTGAGTGTCTGCTTCCTCTCTGACTCAGGATTGCATCTGTTTCGTAGGGTGGTGCCAGGGGGCACTGTGTGGCTTTAGCTAGATTCTTTGAACTTGGGATCAAACCTGAGGCTCTGAGCCCTTGTGGCCGCTGGCTCTCCTTTGACCCCTTTGGCTGAGTGAGGGGGTTGAGCTGCATCCTATGAGCTCGCTCCAAGCTGGCTAAGGCCTTCCTGGGGTTTCAGATGGGAGACACCAGCGAAGAGGAGAGCTGAGTTATCTCCTGGATATGTGCCCGTTTTAGGGGCTCCCTTGTTTTTGGAAGTCGTATTTGGGGGAGCAGCATGGTTCTGAGGGGGTCTGCCTAGGCAGTTGGTAGGCTGATGCAGGAGGCAGTCAACTGGTTCTCCTGGCATCCATCTGTCCATCTGGCCAATGATATGACAGGAGAGGGCTGGGTGTGTGGCTGGGACGTTCTTACGTGAAGAGACATAATTGGCTTCTTATTCCAGAACACTGAGTTTTCCAAGGTTTTCTGTCTTGAGTGCACTGCCTGAATGGCCGTCACTGCTGTCACCTAAAACCTGTTCTAAGAAACACTCCGATTATCCAGATGATTGTCTCTGCCCAAGAGTATGTAATCCCAAGAGTGTTGACTTGGTAAGTACTTGGAAACCTGCTGCAAACCTGCTGCAGGTGCTCTGTGTTCCACACCCCCCATCGCCCTGGCCAGTGGTTGTTCCTCCCCCCTGTTCTCTCCCACCTCCTCCCTGCCCCTCCGTCTCCTCCCATTGCGACCGCTGGAGCAGAGGCTCAGTTGGTCTAGCTTAGGCAGGACGACTGGTGTCCGGTGGCTGCCTATTTAGTGAGGACTCCATTAGCCACACGTGAGAGAAATGCAAGTCAGGCCAGCCTGGGCTTCTAAAAGGGAGCTTTGTGTGACCCAGGTCACCTGCAACAGGGACCCAACCCTGCCAGGTGCTCTCTGGTCTCTCACTTTGACTTCCTCCAAATACTGATTTCAATCTCTTTGATAAGCTTCTCCATGGCAGCTGACAGGCATGATGGCAGCCTTTGCTTATCACACCTCATGGCGTCACCACTGCAGAGGGACAGAGCGAGGCCTTGATGGCCTTTGCTGGAGCCAGGAGACCATCCCTGGCTCGGTCACTCACTGTGGCCAGAGAAAGAGCAGAGCTGATGGAAGCTCACATTTGGATGCTGTGATTAGTGCATGGGAAAGGCTGTTTTCCAGAAGGAGGGGCCCCTGTCCTGGGCAGACATATGACAGGGCCACCACCCCTGGGTGCGGAAGGCTCTTGCTGAGCCCTAGGATGAAACCGGTCCCTCCCTGCCTCACCCCTGCGTCCCCTGGCCTGGCAGTGAGGGGAATGGCCTGGGGGAGGGGCCGCTGTCCTCAGAGCCTATTATTTCATGGCTTGAAAATCCCTAGGAAAAAGGCAGTTTTCTCAATGACATCTTTTTTTGGGGGCGGGGGGAATACATGTCTGGGGCAGCAGCTCTGTGACCTTCTGAGCAGAATGGCTTGGAGGATCTCAGCAGCGAGTGAAGGAGAACAAAAGAACCATTCTCAGAAGCATGGCAAAAATGAAACCAAATAAAAACCCCATAAAAATCCCTACTGGGGCAGAGGAAATACCAGCCCTATGCTTTTGTGCTGCATATTCAGTCATAAAGGAAAGATTCCCAGATAGGCAGAGCGACTTGATTATGTTTGGACTTGAGGGAGAATGTTCTGGAAAACAATATAAAGGAGTCACCAAGCAGGGGAGGCCTGCTGGCGTGTGCATCAGAGTGGCCAGTTGCCGCAACTCAGGAACAGACTGCTGACCAGGGTTCATGCGGAGGCTGGAAGGGACACTGGACCCGAACTGGTGCGAAGTTTGTGCACAGCTGCCGAGCTGAGATGACCGCCAGCTGGGCCTGCCTCCCACTGCCGCTGATTAATCGCCGGAGGGACTCTGACCTCGATGAAGTCACCAAAATACCCCGCTTTGAAGATTGATTAAGTAAACACTCGCAGCGCAGATAATAATAATCGAGTGACGTAGCCGAGTTATCTGCGGCGAGTAGAATGTGCTGATTATAAAGCTGACAGGCGCGTTGCCTCTCTGTTCCTCTCGTTTGGCTTCCTCCCGGAGGGGTGCAGTTTCCGGCACGGGGAGTGTTTTAAGGGGATGGAGTTGAGGATGTGGAAACTTTCTCTGTCATTTCGAAGGCTGACGCCATCCCAGGGACAAAGCGCCCGCCCAGCAGTCACCGCAGGGCAGCTGGTGCGGCCTGGGGCAGGTAGCCCTTTTAGCTCAGCCAGCCTCAGACGCTGCTCTGGGGGGTGGGGGTGGGCTTTCACTTCTGCTTTGTGCTTTTGGGCTGCTCCGAGCCCCTCCCTGGAAAGAGGGTTTCCCTAGGTCTCATGGGGGAGCCAGGGGAGGCCTGGATTTCACCTGGCGATGCCTCGCCTCTCTGCACGATGATTCTGCTCTGGGCAAGAGCAGCTGGGCTTCTCGAGGCATGGAGCGGTGGCCACGTTAGATCTCTAATTATCTCTGCAACTCCGGTGTAGACGGAGGTGGGAGTGGGTTGGCAGCTCTGGATGCAGCCATGCTGCTGGACTCAGTAAGCACAGTCAAGTTTGTTGGAGCCTCCGGGCTCTGGGAGCAGTTTTGATGTTGTTCGTTCCATTCATTCGTGATGGGTCCTTCCATTCATTCATTTCCTCACTAGGGCTGCCCTTTCATCATTTGGTCACGCTGGGCTGGTGCCTTCTGGTCCTTTATCTCCACTGCCTGGTACAGTGGCGAGCACCCAGCAGGGGCTCTGCACATGTTGACTTCTCTTCCTGCTCTGCCTTTGTTATGGTTGGGCCCTAACCACCTCCTTACGTTGGAAGGTGACCTCATTTGGAGAGAGGGGCTTTAAAGAGGTGATTAAGGTAACATGAAGTCATCAGAGTGGGGCCCTCACCCAATGTGACTGGTGTCCTTATAAGACAAGGAGCTAAGGACACACACGCACAGAGATGACCCGGTGAGGATGCAGAGAGAGGGTGTCCACCTGCAAACCAAGGAGAGAGGGCTCCGAAGAAACCCACCCTACTGATGCCTTGATTTCAGACTTCCAGCCACCGGGCTGTGAATTGCTTAAGCCAGTCTGTGCTGCTGCTACCGCAGCCCGGGCAAACGAATACAAACTTTCAGCACGCTCATTAAGCACAGAACCATGCACGAGGCATTTTAGAAGATCTGGAAGCAGAGGCAGAGGAGAGCAGGAAAAGAGGAACAGCAACAGGCTCGTCTCATCTTTTCTTCTTCCTTTTCTCCTCCACAACCCCTCCCTGCCCAACCTCTCCTCACCTCTGCCCACAACAGAAAGCAGAAACGCAGAGGGAAATGAAACAGAGCTCCCAACAGATGCCACCCATGGAGGCTCTGGAACAGAACGGAGACCTTTGAATATCAATCAGAGGCCTTGTTTTCTTTTCGCTGCCTCTCCAGTCCCCACGTTTGTTTTTAGCTCACGCATGTTCGTGCATGTGGCCTGAGCATACACACAACCTGACGGAGCAGCCGCATGTGTGCGTCTCAGGAAGACTGGGACTAGGGTCCCCAGCTGCGGTGGACACGCTGCGCAGCTGGCCAGGTCGTGCACCAGGTGTTTGCCGGCCCCAGCTTTATGGTGCATTGGGGCTGGAGAGGACCACAGTGGAACAATTCTCTGGACCAAGAATTGTGTCACTTGTTGCCCTTTGTGTCTAAAGGTGATGCCAGTGTTGTGTTTCCACACAATTGCTATGGGAGGACTGTTCTGGGGATGACTGTGCGCTTGAATCTCTTTGTCTGGTAGGAACTGTGAGCTCATTTCTTTGTGGAATCATCTTGGGATCTCTGGGAACGTCTCCAAGGCCTCGCAGGGCCTATTCACGAGCCAGGCCTGTTTAAAACTGACACAAGGTGGAAGCCTCAGTGCTTCTTGTTCTATGGTATCCACCATTCTGGATCAAAGACATTTCCTACTACACAACTCAACAATAATCTTGTCCCCTTAGAGGGTCCTTTTGCAATCCCAGCTTAGGTCATTGATTTTAAAGGGAATTGAGATTCTAGGAGCTCAGTGTTGACCAATAGGGTCCCCTGTGGCACAGGATCGGGTCCCCAGAGGACTTTGGACCAGATGTGACTGCCAATGTGGCTGTGATCAGCTTCTGTGTGCATGCCAGGGAGTGGAGTTTGCATGTCACTGTCACTTTTCTCTCATGCCTCTGATTGATAGTGGCATTTTGAAGCCTGGTGGCATTTCTTCATTTAATGTTGATATTGAAACAAGCTTCCCTTTCTTTTTTACACATGTTCCGGGGGTGCTCTGAGGGCTGGCCCCACAAGAGTGTTGCAAAGCCCTCATGTGCTTGACCCCCTGCCCCACTTCCTCTCCTCCGGCAGTGCCGTCCTATGTGGGCATTTCTTCCCCTCAGCCCTGCCTTCTTCCTCTTGCTTCCTGCCTATTGCCAAGCAGAATCCTCTTAGATGGGACCTTGGGTGTGCCTTTCTCCTGAGATTAGCTACATTTTAGATGGGTAACTCTTGAATACCCCAAGCTTTCAAAATCCAAAGAGATTATCTCCTAATGCTAGAATGGAGCCAAGGGTTTCTATCTGGGCTCGTTGGGTGATGGATCTACTTTGCTTACTCAAGTAATTTAGCTGGGTGGTCTGCCTAGCTCTAAGTGCAGCAGGGCCCCCTTCCATGCTACATGTCTGTTTACATGTATGTTGGATGTGTAGACGCCTTCTGGGGTAGGTCTGGGGCGGATGCAGGCCCCTTCTCTAGCCAAGGCAGCAATATCACTCAAGGGCATTTTTTATGCATCCTGTTGCAAGTGGAGACTGACCTGAGCTCTTGGTGCCATCTCTTGGACACTTTTCCCAAGCCCTGGAGCTGTATTTACTAGCTAGCCAATTAAAAAAAAAATTACCACCACCACAACCACAGCTCTACATGCTTTCAAACTCTCTCTCTCTCCTCCCATCCTTCAATTTCATAAATGTTGGTGCATCCTGATAACTGAACTGGGCTCACAACCGTGCACATACTCTTCAATGACCTGATGACTTCCAATCTGCTCCAGCCAATGAGGACTCAGTGTAGTGACCCTTAGATAAAAGGCTTCATTTGGCATGACTCATCCTTGGAGACATCCAGCTCACTTGGCCTGTTGTTGTTAAGTGCCTGGTTCCTGTAAATACTGACAGTTAGAAACCATCCCAAGAGCTCCCAAGCAATCATCTGGAAGGTAATGTATACGAATACGACCAGTGATTAGGCAAAGCTCGTCAATTGCTAACATTCAGCCACTGGTAAATATCACCCCAGTATCTCTCTTCCTAATAGTGGCTCATTTATTTGCATGTGACTCATACTTGATATTTTATGGGGTCTGATTCAGCAAGGAAAGTTTGTGGCAACAGAGAATGACATCCAAGGCCACTCCAGGTTCCACGATACTGGCTTCTTAAGGAGAGTGACTTTGGCAAGAAGGAAAAGCTAGGCTAGGTGCGGTGGCTCACATCTATAATCCCAGCATCTTGGGAGGCTGAGATGGGAGGATCGCTTGAGGCCAGGAGTTTGAGACCAGCCTGGGCAACAAAGTGAGACCTCCTCTCTACAAAAACATATTAAAAAAAAAAAAAGAAGGGAAAACAAAAGGGGAGTCTTCATTATTAAGAAACTGAGGAAGGCCTGGAGGGACAGAGCTTATCCGCACAGGCACACTTCCGTTCCCATTTACCCGCAGGGCCCAGTGGATCTGGAAAAGGCATTGGACATGTAGGCAGAAAAGTAAAACTAAAAAAAAAAAAAAACAAACAGAAAAAAAAAAAAGAACAAAAAGAGGATCTGGAAGAGGCAATTTTCTCTGCTCAAGTCAACGCTTTTGGGTTTGTCAGCCACTCAAAGAAGGCACAAGGATAAATCTCTGCTCATGCAGAGACTGGTTTTACTTTTTGCTTTCCCTTTCTAACTGCTTAAAATAAATTCGTCATTACCTGAATGTCCACAGATGCTTTCCAATGGGTTTGGCTGTCTGGTTTATTGAACTTCATTACTGTGCAGGAACTTCCCATTTGAATAACGGTCTTTATGAATGGGCCTTGTTTATTTCCTACTTTTGCTCCAGGTGGAGGGTCTGCCCTGCCAAATTGGAGATGAGCTTTTCAATAGGTGGGTTTTGGACATGGGGGCCTTTGGCAGACTGCTGTCCTGGGCCGAGGGTGCGTGCACACACACACACACTCGACTGTTGTCCTCTGCATGAGCATTTGGCATTGACTCTGTGTTGCCTGCAGTAGGAGCTGAGCTCTGCTTGTGCAGACCTATCTCTGTGTGTAGATCAGCCAGCACCTGAAGGAAGCATGTGTGACCTGAATGGGAGCCATCTCTCTCTGCCACCGTTTTGTGTGATTTGGGGCACGTTACTTAACTGCTCTGAGCCTCAGGTTTCTTATCTGTAAAATGGGGATGAGAATACCTATCTTGCAGGCTGGTGTAAGTAGAGATGCTGTATTTAATACACATGGTTAGTAAAAATTTCTCAGCAAAGTGCAGCTGTTTTCTTTAGCACCAAGCCCACTGTGAACATTGTTGCTGCTGACAATAAAAATGGATTCGAGTTATTTAAGGCCTATGACAAGCCAGAAGGTTTATATGCCTTGTATTCGCCCATCGGGGAGGTGTTATTATCCTCACTTTACAGAGGGTGAGCCCAAGGCTCCGACTCCAGCCAGCCAGGATTAGAACTGGGCATCTCTGCTGCAGAGAGCTTGCACTGGCTGTTGCCTGCACCACCTTTCAGGGACACTGGAGGTCACGGCTGCGTGTGTGTTTAGCGGAGGCTGGCAGCTTGCTGCGTCAGATGGCCACGAGGGCATCTGCTTCATCTTTGACCCCATCACGCGTGCACGGACTGTGCTGCACGCCGCTAGCCAAACAGCCTTGCAACGCCCTTGCTCAACCACCTGGCAGCGGCCGGGGGTTCTGTCCTTTGCTCAGGTGGCTCACACACCCTCTGAGTGTCAGAGCAGCGTTCTGGAGCTTATTGATTCTGTATTTCTGATGCGATGTCAGTGGGAGGGGGGTAGGAATCCAGTCTGGTGGCATGTCCGGGGCTGGGGGTCTAGGGTGCGTGGGCAGTGGGAGGAAGCTCACGCTGACAGCCAGCTCCGCTCTGCCCCGTGACCTGAGGGGAGCAAAGCGTGTGCGAGCGGGAGATCCTCCTCCAAGCTCCTTCTCAACCACCCCACGCACCCTCCCCTTCTCTCAGGGGAACATCTTCCCCGGGACGATGAGATTTAAGATCATGCGCCCACAGGAGCGTGTTTATCAAATGCATGTCTGTGGCGTCAGAGCTATAACGGCGCGTTTGGAAGAAAGGAGAGGAATTCAGCAGAGCAATGGTGCGGACCACGAAGGAGAGAGAATGTCCCTGAAGTGGCCAAAAAATGAATAAGGCGTGATCCCTGGAGAGGAAAGGACAGGTGGAGGAGAAGGGTCCTTGTGACGTGCTGAAAGGAGAGCCTTGCCAGGCACTGGCACTTGGGTTTCCCTGCTCCTCTCTCGAAGGTGAGAGAAGGTCCCCAGAGGTCACTGAGGACAGGCCCGGTGGCGACACTCTGCCAGCCCGAGTCCCGTAATGTCCCCGAAGACTGCAGTGTGCTTTCCCAGGGGCCCAGAGCTTGCCCAGGAAGGCTGGGCCCGGAAGCACAGCCAGAGGAAGTGCACTTGAAGCTCAGGGACAGGGGCCCTTCCCCCCTGCGGCTTCGAGGGAAGGAAGGAGCTGTGGGAGGAGGCAGGCAGCCTGGCTTTGCTTCGGGATCAGAGCCCACTCCTCCCTCAGCCCCCTCGGGTCTCTGCACAGTAATTCAACAGCGGAGTGACTGTCCCCTCTCAACAGTGACCAACGGGGAAGACATTACAGCTCGGGCCAGACTTGGGCAGGCAGGACTGCAAAATGGCCCAATTCACCAACCTGGAAGATGCCCATGGGTTGCTCTTGGTTGGTTGGATACATCCACTTCCAACCCTCCTAAATCCTTCAGGTCCAGGATTTTCTTCCTTGGTGCCCCAAAGAGTCAACGCGCCCTCAGCCTAGTTCCCACTCCTTGAGGTTGTTATGAGAACTGGCTGGGCTGACACATGTGGGACACTCGCAGTGTCTGGCACACGGCAGGTGTTCAATACCTGTTACCTAGCGGTGTTAGCACCAGTTATCTTTGTGTCAGACTCCTGGTTTGCATTTACACTGTAGAAGTCTGTTCTCTTCCAAACCGATCCAACAGATACCCCCCAACCCCCAGAAAGTTTTTGCTTTGTTTTCTAAACCAGTTTATTCCTTTTATTCATCCACTTGCTCATTTATTCATGTGCCCAACACTTACGTCGAAATCAAACACTTACAGTGTGCCAGCCCTGTGCTCTTGCTGAAGTCCTGCTACCTGCTCATGATACTGTCATGCACGGCCACCCGCCATACCTACAGGTACAGGTTCCGTTTCAGGTTCCAGGTCTAATTTCTGAGTAGATTTGTGTGACCCTGCTCCATTTTTTCATGCATGTATTTTTTTGCTGCCAGTACGCTTTTCATGTGAACCTGCAGAGAGCATTTGGCGGCTTTGGTTTACAAAGTGTTCCTTGTTCTAAGGTCCTCCAATGCCCGTGCTGTTCAGATCTGAGAAGGGATGAGGGAGAAGGCAGAACATTCTGTGTGGAGAAAAGTGGGCCCACACGTACCCCCCCGGGGCCTGCTCCTTGTTGTGCCCTGCCTGGAACCACACTCGCAGCTGGTGTGTTAGAACCTATAAGTTTGGAGATAGATGTCTGTCTTGGCAAAGAATGACAGAGTCACTCCTGGACCAAGTGATAATTCACAGCCACAAAGGGAGTTGCCCACTCCACCAATACTCACTCTGTGACTGCCAGGCCATGCTCCCAGGGTGACTACCGCTGCCCCCGTGGAAACAATGTGGTCGACAAAAATAATTTAAAGGGGAAACAAAAGCATTGCACGGTCAGGCTACAAATGCTTACCTAGTCTTAGAATCTTTATTCTAGAAAGTTCTATGCTACAATGAGAGCAGCTGTTGCTGCCTTTGATGAGTAGAGAAAAACAACTCTAGTGGAAATGGGGGAGGAGCCAGAAGAAATCCTGGCCCAGCAGCCTGGGTTGGGTCCCGCAGATACAGTAGCCAGGGTGCAGGGCGCATGCTCCCCTCCAGGGATACTATTTCAGGAGGCTGGAGGAGAGCGTGTGTTCTTTGCCACAGGAAGAATGTTCCCTCAGACAGAACTGCTAATCGGGCACGATGAAGGGATGAATGTACTGCCAGCGGTGGTTACTGTTTGCTTCCCGGCAGCCTTTTCGCCAGTCCTTCCCTGAGTAGCATGTATTTTTGTCTTGCTAATTCACCCACCTCCCGCCACACCCTTCATTTCTGAAAATGTGGGAATTTTCTGAGACTGTGAGCTCAGTTGCAAAACCATGAGCAATTTTCCACAGCTACTCCATGTCATCTGTCTCTTTGACATAAAGAGGGAAAGAGGAGGGAGGGGACAGGGGAGAGGAGGGAGAGGAGGGAAAGGAGGAGAAAAGGGAGAGGGAGAAATATTTTGCTGACGTCAAAGAAGACCACGCTCTGCAGGATAACATTACTTGTACCTCAACCACCCACTCCCTCTCATTTACTAGAAACCAACCAAACAGCCTGTTTAGAAGCCCTTAGCCTTGCAGTCAGGTTTTTTGTGTTTGTTTATTTGTGTGTTTTTTTATTTTTGTGATAATTATCCTTTGACCAAAAGGGCCATTCATTGTTGGGAGTTGGAAAGCTACTCGATTCCCTGAAACAGAGGGGATTTCCTAGAGCAATAATTCAGACTGTGCTTGTGCTGGGCGCTGTAGCTAGAGTAAATTGATCCAGCTGTTTGCAAAGCTTATGGTAAAAGGGCAGGGGGAAGAGGATGGCATCTGCAGCTGGGGCCACTGTGGGGCGCTGTCACGTGGTCCTGCAGGCATCCAGCCAGCCTGCTTGGGCTCCGTTCCCCAGCACGATCCCCTTCCCCACTCCCCTCCCTCGCCCCTCCCTCCCCCACCAGGACCCCTGGTCCCTGGGGAGGCCACCCCTTGCAACCCCGGTGGACTTTGCTGGCTGAAGGCAATTCTCCTGCACATGTGGCAACCTCTTCTTGGGAAATGCAGGACACCGAGGATGAGAGGATGATGGGGAGGGGCATCTCCGTCATGAGAGTCCTCCCTTGGTGTGCTGGCTGGCGTGTTTTGATTGGACTTCCCAGAAGCATCCCCCACGTCCTGTTGTCTGGATACACCAGGGCCTATTAGCAAATAAAATCAAAGCTGGCAGCAGTAACCTGTAACCCGAGGCTACAGAAATACCGATTCCACTACCCAGATGGTGGAGTTCAATGTGTTTTGCTGGCTAAGGCCGCACAAGTTAATTTTTATCCTAGTAAAAAATAATAAACACTGCATTAGCAACTAAATGTTTATCAATTTGCAGTTCATTTCCAGCCAGATCATTTCGCTCCTGCGTGTTTTTACTGCTAGCCGATGCACTGGAGTGCTTTTCACCAAACCATATGTGGCTACTTAAGCCCTAGCCTCTGCAGCATTTATATGGCGCTTTTCACCTTAATTGGATAATATTATTTGGCTACTTCAGGCATGGTCCTCAAATATCTCATTTTAATGATAGAGAAACTGCAGTAAAGAAAGGTTTCAATGACCTGCCTGGGATCACCCTGCAGTTTAGGGGTGACGCTAAACAAGGAGCCACAAGTTTTTGTTTTGCTTTTATATGTAGCACAGACCTGTATGCTCTGGACCAGGTGTCTGAGCAGGGCTGTGGTTTGTTGTGTTTCTTTTCCTTATCTTACGGCAAGTTAATATCAGAGGAGGTGGCAGAGAGCAGCTATCAAATGGAACTGGGGACTTTGCATAGGAAGATGTGTCAATGCATATAAGAAACGATAACATGTCCCTAGCACTCTGGGAGGCCGAGGTGGGTGGATCGCTCGAGGTCAGGAGTTTGAAACCAGCCTGAGTGAGACCCCATCTCTACTAAAAATAGAAAGAAATTAATTGACCAACTAAAAATATATATACAAAAAATTAGCCGGGCATGGTGGCGCATGCCTGTAGTCCCAGCTACTCTGGAGGCTGAGGCAGCAGGATTGCTTGAACTCAGGAGATTGAGGTTGCTGTGAGCTAGGCTGATGCCATGGCACTCACTCTAGCCTGGGCAACAAAGTGAGACTCTGTCTTAAAAAAAAATAAAGAAGTGATAACATGTAGAGAGTATGATTGAACCTCAAGTACGTTCAGCTGCCCCACAGCCAAGACTTTCTGCAAGAGCTTTGGCTGGCTTTGTTGTCTTGGAGGAATTAGAGCCACCATTTGGTGGTGTCACCCAGTGTTTATTACTAGACTGTTGGAGCCAGAACCAATGAATGGACCATGACAAAATGAAGTGATGGCTATCCTGTGATCATGCAGTTGCTAAACCCTCCCTCTAGCCACAAAGTTCTCCTTAATTTAAGTATGGAATAGAAACCTCAATATTGCTGCACGGTTTAGGGCAGATCTAAAGCAGCTACTTGGGGAAGGGGAAGATAAAAGAGTTTGCAGGGCAGCAGGCATAATAAGTCAGACCTATGTTCTGTCTTTATCTCCTTGGGAAAGTAACTCACTTTCCTGAAGCCTCAGTTTTCTCCCCTGAAAAAATGAGGGCACAGCAGGATGTCCCTTACAAGGCTGGCATGTACATAGAAGACATATAAACTCAAGGAGTTGGCATAGGGCAAGACACTTAGGAAGTGCTCTTGTTTGGGAGAATTAAGCTTGGCAGGGGGTGGTAGGCGATGGGTCAAAGATACCATATATGCAACCCCAACTGTGAGGTAATTTCCTAGTGGGTAGGTCACAAAAATTTTGTGTCCTTTTTTTTTGGCCATCTTAAATACATAAACTTTTAATGATGCAAGTGAAATAGTCTAATTTATAGTTATAAAATCTTATTGACTGAATGACTTGTGTATTTAGAATTACATGTGTAAATAGACTTATTGAGAAACACTGCCTTTGTTTTACTCATCGTCCACACTCTTCATCATCACTTGTCTTTGTCATCACTGAGCCCCGTTTTGAATGATCTAACTCCATCTTCCAGAACGCGTCATCTTGCTTCTGCCCAGATGTCTTTGTGAGTTAGTACTCTTTGAGTACGTATGTTGTGGTCACTGGCAATGTTATCTCAAGCCTCAATATCCAGGCGTTATTTGCCATCTCCACAAAGCTGACTTCTTGCATTGCTTTTAAAAGGGATCTTCTTGGGGTTGTGGCTATGTAAGGAAATGTTCATGCATTTTAGAGACACACGCTGAAGTAGGAAGGGGTGAAATGACATGAGGCCTGGGGTGTTCTTTAAAGGATTTCAGCAAAAAGAGAAAAGTAAAAGACAAAAAATGAAGAAAAGACATAAAGAAAATCCAGGTAATGGTTGATCTGGGTGACGATCAACCATTACCTGGATTTTCTTTATATATGGGGATTCATTGTGCTACATGCTCTTCTTTGATATGTTTGAAAATTTTCGTAATAAAAATTTAAAATGAGCTTTAAAAGACTTGCTTATAATATCTAGTACTTGCAATTGGAGATCACACCTTCAAGAACAACTACACAAACTTTTACATTTCTTTGCATTAAAAAAAACAAACAATAACCATTCTTCCAGGCAACCTCTCTAAACATCCTAAACTAACATTGATGGAATTCCTTCCAGGGTATGTTGTTGTTCTAAATAAAGACATTGAGAGAGCACGATGTAATATGAGGAGTTTTTATGGACAAAAATATAAGATGACATCGCATATATATTTATTTATTAAGGGTACATAATAGCTGTTATCTTTATAGGGTACATGTGATGTTTTGATACATGCATATGATGTGAATTAATCAAATCAGGGTAATTGGAGTATCGGTCACCTCAGGCATTTATCACCTGTGTGTGCTAGGAACATTCCAATTCCACTCTTTCAGCTATTCTCAAGTATACCCTAAGTCACTGTTGATCACAGTCACTTTGTTGTGCTATGAAATATTGTTTATTCTATCTAACTATCTAACTCTGTTTTTGTACCCATCAACCACCCCCACTCCATGACATCTCATATTCACCTATACATTTTATCTTCCTCTATGTTTTGCTGGTCCAAGCAGACAGGGTTGGTAATGATCCCAAATGGAGAACTTCCATAAGTTATGGGAAGATCTACTGAAGTGTCCTTCATCAGAAGTACCCATTACCTAGTGCCCTTGTTGGCATTGGAGTTGGCAAGTCCAGGACAGCAGGGAACATGCAGCCTACAGTCCTGGAAGCAGGCCTAGTGGCACAGGCCTGGGTGTGGAGTGTCAGTAGTGGCATAAAAGCGGAGTGTCCGTGTTTTCTTCATTGGTCAATGCTTATCCTCCGGAGAGAGGGCCAGAGCCGTAGTCTACATAGCTTGAGCAAGAGGGTGGTTGAATGATTGTCCAGCAATCTCAGTCAAAGTCAGGCAAGAATGTTTGGGCCTGAGAGCCCTAATTACCACAATCTGAAGTGATCAGAAGACTGTTCCATATTTACTTTATGTCAATTTTGTAGCAATGGTTGTACCAAAGGAGGAAAGAAAAAGTTATTACTTTAAACACATCGTTGAGGAATAGTACGCTTTCCGTACAAGCATGGCAGGTCACTTACCAACGAGTTACTTATTGTGATTAAAAATACCTACTGGATCTATGTGGGAAGTCTGGAATTCTCTGGAATTCTTTTATTTTATTGTACTACCCCCTCCCCCCCCCCCCCCCCCCCCCCCCTCCGGCCCCTTGGCCGCCCGCTGGATGTATATTGCACTGTGCCACAGTAGGCTGGTCATCATCTTTGAGAGATTTTCTTCTGTCACTTTTTGGTGTGGCCTCATTCAAACTCCACATTTCATAAGAGAGAGAATTTTGGCTATTTTGAAAGAACCCTCCCTCAAACATAAAAATCACAGAATAATGGCTTTGTGAGTGTCTATCTCAACTTTTCAGTGCTAGCAGATTTATTGGAATGCAGAAAAATAAGATAAACAAAATACCAGTGTGCTCAAACTGAGAGCAGGTTCCTTTTTGGAAGACATGTGTTTTTTCTGATGAGCTAAGTGTTGATTCTAACCCCAAAAGAGGGAAAACTGTGAGGTTAGATAAGTGTCTGCTAGATTCATTATTGCCATGTGGATTCCGTGAAGTGGACTCAGAGGTCACCGGTGGTAGCTGCAGGATAAAGTTCACTTGTTGTTTATTCTCACTCTGATTGGGCAGTCACTGAAAACAGAATGTGAACTACCTTCTGGAAGCCCTGTGTTAACTTCACGTCTGCCTATGAGGGACACTTCCAGCAAGGAAGCGCATGATGAAGTCTGCAGGCATTACTTGACCAATGCCAAGTGGCCACCAGCCAGGGTAGAAGTTAGACTGGGGAATGGCTATCGAATGCAGTTGTTGGGTTTGGCACATCTTTCTCAAGCTGCTGAGCTGAGCAGGAAGAGAGACGTTTGTTTGTGGATTTATCTCATCAGTTCTATAATGCACTCTTTAATCTGAATCTTTCTATTTGCTCAAGAGAAAACAAGTCTGACTTGCATAGCATCAAGGGTTTAGGCTGGACGGTTTTCCTCTTTAATCCTTGCCCCCATAGCGTCCTCTGCCTACGATTTCCTAACGCTGATTTTTCCAGCAACCTGGACAGCAACCTCATAGGTGATTTGAGATGCCTTTTGGTTGTACTTAAATATTTCCAACAGATTTGCTGCACATCCCATGATAAATATAATAGCTTCCTGTGGAATTGTGATGACTTCTTACACTACATTTGCAAGCGTGTGTATGCATCTGCATGAAAAACAGCCTGGGCTCTGTTCAGGAACTCCACTGTGACCACAAAACTGTTTCTGTTGAATTTTCTTCCGTGTGGTCATCCCACCTTCAGGTCAGTGAATCGGTAGTGTCTGGCACGGATATTTTAACCTTAAAGCTTAATGTATAACTAGTATTTTTTTCTTTTTTCCTTCTGTGTCAGCAGTTGGCAACATGATACTGAAAATAAGGGTTCTGGCGAGTAAATGGATGTCTGTGCTTCCAGGGGAGGGAACAGTAGAGTAAGCAGTTTTGAAATTCATGCCAGTGGTTGTTGCAAGTGATAAGATAATTTGAGTAACCTGTAAGACCTGTGGATTCACAGGTTTCAAAAACAGGAAAGTCTCTTGTTTTAAAACCCTCTAAAGCAACATGTGGGCTTAGAAAAGAAGCTGGCTTGTGGTTTGGTGATTGTACTTCCTTGTTGGTAGAATGGCCGCTGACGCAAGGCCTCCTGGGATTGCGGGGCTGCGACCGCAGGCCTGACGGTTACCCTGCCCGGCTCTGAAACAGGCCCGGGGCTTTCTGGACAGATGAGAAGTCTAAAAATTTCCCTTTTCATTTCCTCTCTTGTGTGACTTTGTCATTTTTTAAAAAGCGGGTGCTAGAAAAGGGAATTTTGCCCCTGCTTTTAAGGAGTTTATCTCGACTGAGTAGCTTCCCTCCCACTCCTCCAAAATCCCACCCCAAAAACCCCAAGCTAAAAAAAAAAAAAAAAAAGTAAAAATCATCTATTCTTGTAGATCTTTTTTTTTTCTTCAGATGGGTCTATGTGTTTAATTAATCTGCTTTTAGGCTGGATTCACAACAAGCAGGTCCTTTAAAATAGTATAATTTTTTTAAAAACACACCCAGAGACCTTTCCATATCATTGGCTTCGGGGAAGTTTAAAACACAGGTAGACACTACGTCCTCCGGAAACCTAGCTCTCTCCTAGCCTGGTGGGCAAACACTCCCAGGGCCAGGCTTGAGTTCTTAAATAAAGTGAAAGCAGATGCCATTCCTGGGTAACATAGCGAACTGACCACAGCACAGTTCAGTTGGCTAGATGTGTGGGGCTGTCTTCGGCCCCGAACACATTCTGCATCAGAACTAAACTTCAGAAAGGGGCTCCTGCTCTCCTGTCTGCTCTGGAGAGATTCATGTGTGACGGCTCGTGGGCTGACTCTGCATTTAGGCAGCTGCTTCTCTTATCTCTCTCCAGGACGAAAATAGGGCAAAAAGGTAAAATCCACTTCCATACCCAGATTCTTCTTGGAATCACGATGCCCACATTCTTTGCTACGCATCTTAGGCATATATGTTTGCGTGTATATGTGTGTGTATGTGTTATTTATGTTAGTTGGCCCAGCCTGAGAGCTCCTTTTATTTTTCAGTGAATCGAAAGAAGATAACCTTTGGAAGAAGTGTATATTTCAGTGCTCCAGCAAAGTACTGGTGAAGCATGCCGACTCTCACCAAATGACCCTGTCTTGCCAATTCCTCTATCTTGGCTCTGATTGTCTGCAACTTAAAACCAAGCCCGGGATGGCTGCACAGCATTTTACTGCTCTCTCTCTCTCTCTTTCTGTCTTCCTTTTTGGTAAGCCAAATAAATCTACCCTAGTCACGTCACTGAGGCCACAAGGAAATGTAATCCTGCCAAGTGTGGGAACTAACAAAAACTGCCAACGTCTTAAGGTTACAGAGAGAGATCAAGAACCACTTTCTGGGTTCTGCGTGTCTGCTATGCGTGTGCGTGGGTGCCGTGTGTATGCACCATGTGTGTGCCTGGGTACGGTGTGTGCATACAGTGTGTGCATACTCTGTGTACACAAGCACTGTGCATTTGTGTGTATGGGCACGTGTTTACACAGTGTATGCATGCTTGCTGTGTGTATGTACTATGTGCATGTGCATGTGCATTGTATGTGTATGAGCGGACATGTGTACCGTGTGTGCAGCAAACCAGATGCCCCAGATCTGTGGGAGTCAGTGACAGCGGCTGGGAGAGGCTGGTGTGAGGAGGGCCTGCTTGGAAACAGGTAAATCACTTAAGTGCATGGTGATTTTCATCTGGTTTGCTGCTCTTTCCGCCTTAAGCAACGCACACCGCACACCGAGACTGCAGAAACCTTAAAGATAGGCAGTGAGTGTTCCGCTTCCCCTGCCTGCCTGCCTGCAGCTCAAGTGAGTTCTTTTCAAGTGTTTTTTTTTTTTCTTAAGATTCAGGAAAAAGGGTAGAGGCTTGGAATTGAGCAGACAGAGCCGGGATTCAACATCCTCCTGTTCCTTTTAGCCATGTGAGTGTGTTTCCTGTATACCCAAAAGACAGAGAGGAGATGAAAAAGAAAAAAAAAAAAAAACAAAGCAAGGAGTCAGATTGGAAAGATAGTAGACGAGTTTGTATGTATTAGATGCAACTTCTACCCCCCCCCCCCCACAGGACTGGCGGCATGTCCCAGTTTCCGCTCTCTCACCTCACTGTAAGTGCTGACCCACTTCTGGCTATTTTTATTTGTTTCTTTGAAAATGCTCACTGCGCGATTAGAGTTGACTCTTGTCGACTTTGTTCTCGTTCCTCCCTGCCATCTGAGTCCCAAAGTGCAGCCCTTCCCACCTCACTCCCAACAATTACGGGTGAGTCCGGAGCCAAAGGACGGCGGGGTTTTACTGGCGATGTGACAAACGGGTGACCCTTTTCCTCAAATCAGAGACACGAGGACAAGCAGCCTGCACCTGCGCCAGGAGTTCTGTACCACGTTGCCCTTTGTCTGATTTTCTTTGGGAGGCATGCGCAGACTCCACTGGAGAGGCCCCTTTCCGCGTCCCAGTGGTGGGGGGATGGCATGCTGACGCCAGCCTCCACCCCCAGGTTTGCGGCTGGGCCAGCCCAGGGCATCCAGCGTGTGTAGCGGCTTATCTAGGGTTGCAGCCTGAGTCAACAGTGGAACCAGGAAGTGAACTCGGGGCCCCACATTGTATGGAAAGTTGGGTGTATATTTACTTTTCTCTTAAAGCAAACTTTGATTTACTCTTTAATAAGTTACTATGGAGGATATAGATCTGGAGAAATTTGACTTGGCATCCAAATCTAAGTCACATATTGATAAGGAAGGAGAGGAACAGTGAGTCTTTTACGTTTTTCCAGCTTTATCATTAACCCCAAGTTTGGAAATATATTTGCTTTTAGAAGTGTCGGTTTCCCACTTTAAGAGGGCGATAATTCTCTATTGATGGGGTACGTTGGCACCGTTGGAAGCCCTGGAGGGGCCCATGTGACAAAATAAGGAGTGGCCTCAACTTCAGACAGAGCAGATTTGGATCTGGGCTCTGTCATTTACGGTGTCACCTGTAGTATCCCTTCGCTTCTTTGGCCTCAGTTTCCTCATCTGTGAAATGAAGGCAAGAAGAATCTCCCTTTAAGAAGGATTCAGCTAGGAGACAGATGGGAAGGGCTGGCTGGGAGCATGGAACCGGGAGTCTACACTCGCTATAGCAAACTATCAGGGTTATGTATGACCTAAGCCATTTTTATTATGTGGAGTAAAAGTTGTTTTCTCTTTCCAGAAGTTTCTCCAGGACCTCCCCTGCATGAGGTACACAATGTGGTTACATGCTCTGCGCTTGTCCTACTCGGGTCCCCATGAGTGGCTGGAGCTGCCCTTGCCTCCCTGGTGAGGGGGACACGGGTCCTGGGGGAGGGGTGGCCAGGAGTGAGGCTTCTTGTCCTTTCTGCTGACAGCACTTCCTCATTAAATGCAGAGGTCTGCAAAAAGGGGGGGGGGAAAGCACAAAAAGGAAAATGAAGCCCCAAGGACCCCTTTCATGTGCCTGTGGTGATCTTTGGGGACAGGTTATTTCTTTGGTTGCCCAAAGGGCCTGAGAAAGAGCTTCCAGGGGAGAGTGTTTTCCCTCTTTTGGGATGTTTCAACAGGCCTCTCTCCTGAGCAGAGTGCAAATCATGCTTTATGTTAAGGGCAGCAAACAGGAGAAGAGAGTGACCCTTTATGGCCCAGGAGGCTCCTACAGTTGTGGCTTTGGGGGAGCAGTTGCAAGGAAGGGCGCAGGGGTGGGTCGCCTGGGTTCTTCCTAGAGGGTTTAAGGGCAATCATCAGCCTGGCTCAAAGTCAGAATACTTTTTAAAAAGTTCACTCGCCACACACCAGTAATTCCAAACAATATCAGTGATAAAATCTCCTTCCATCGGTGGCCAGTCCTTCCGCTCCCTCTCGCTGTGCCGTGCAGGGAGTGGAAAGGAGAGAGCACGGCCTGCAGAAAAAGAACCTGAGGTATTCCTTTCCTCTTCCCAGCAACAGAGGCTGGAGAAGACAGTGAGCGCTCTGGGATCCTTGGGGGTCAAAAGAGTTGCCAGAGAGAGAGAGAGAGAGAGAGAGAGAGAGAGAAATTGCTGGCAGCCTGATGATACAGGAGCACAGCTGGCTCTGCCTCTCCCAGCTGCCAGCCTAGGACGTGGGTCTGGGAGTGGAGCCCACGATGGGGCCGGGCTGGGTCTCGGTCGAGTTTCGGAGAGAACATGGTCAGTAGACCACACGGCCGAGCCCAAGCACAGGCCAAGCTCGCAGAGCTGGAGGTGGAAGGCATGACAAAGAACTGCGCATCCCTGCGCGTAAAGACGCCCTCTTCTTCTGTCCTGACCTGCAGCTGCATGTCCTGGCCATTTCTGGTGGAAAGAGCTCTGAAGACCCCTGCTTACCAACAGGGGCAGGCTCATTTAACCATCACAGCCACCTGGTGGAGTAGACACAGTTAGGCCCATTTAACAGATGAGAAAATCAAGGCTCAGAAAGGGGCAGGAAACTTCCCCAGTGGGAAGCAGGGGGTCTACTACCACTCGTTTGGCCCTGCGGCTGCAACGCCTCCACACCTCACTGCTCTCGAAGGCCCAGCGCCCACCCCACCCCACGGCAGTCACCATGTCTTTCCAGTGCTTTGCACTGTGCTGGAAGACGGTTAGGGGAGGGGGATGCACAGAGCCCACCACCCCAAGCTCAGCAGGCCAGCCTATCCTGATTCAACCCAAGCCGGGGGTGTCACATTTGGGACGCTTTGAAGGACACTGTGCCAGACAGACAGATCCTCAACGACCGACTCCTGCAGAGAGGCAGAACAGATGTTCCGAGAGCAGCTCGCATTTTCGGGTGGCCCTGGAGGCACGTTCCTGACTCAACCCCCCGGAATCCCGCTCACTCTCGCTCGAGGCGGGGGGTGGGGGGTTGGGGGGTGGGTGGGGGGGGCCGGCTGCAGGGACTGGTGGGGCTGAAGCGCCTCCCTGCTGCCAGAGCTTTTTTTGGTATGGAAAATTTGAGCGAGGCTCTCACCGCCACCTCTTCGCTCAGGATTTGCTCATCTCTCCCCACCTACTTCTGAGGGCTTGAGCCTGGAGGAAGCCTCAGAAGACGGGGAAATGTCTTGCGAAGGCCACTTGCTGAGGCCGAATGCAGCGTGATGGACGCATGAGACCTTGTTCTGACTCATCACGGCCCGGCCCCAGGTCCCCTGTGCCGGGAGCCTGAGCCACGAGGCTTCGCGCAGGCCCAGGCTGTGCCAACGGCCCTGGGCACGTTAGCTCTCAGCTGACCAGAGTTCCGCACGCAAGTGTTCTGCCTTCATCCCGGCTTCCCTCTGAGTTTGAACTCTTCCCCGTTCCAGAGAGGTCTCTCTCTACCTTAGAGAAAGAAGACCTGGCCCGTCTCTGTTATTTATGTGTGCCCCACCCCCACAGTATCTCCCTTTGTTCCGCAGAGCAGAGCACATGAAAGGCTTTTGGGGAAGGGGAGAAGTGCCGCTTGGTGACTTGCACAGGAAATTGGAAATTGGAAACCCAGGTCTACCCCCACTCCTCTGACTCACGCTTAAACAAACCCAACGCACGCCCTGACCTTTGCTCCCTCCATCTGTAGCGGGCCATACCTGCCAACAGCTCACTTCCCCGGCCCACAAAGTCCAGCATTTGGCCAGCTTCCTGCGGAAATGAATCCGTCAGATCCAAATGAATGCTATGCATGCAGCCTCTCTGATTTTTTTTTTTTTTTTTGTCTTCAACGAAGTGAATACTTACATTTTTTTTTTTTTTTTTGCTCTTTAAATTTTTATCCATTATATTCATCAACACGGAGAGATGGAACATTTGGCAAAATTATTTTAAGTAGCACTCCAACCTGTGATGGTAATTTCAAATCAAGGAATTTGCTGAGCAGCTGTGGAGAAGAACAAAGGGCCTGGGAATGATTTAGGGCCTGGGGGAAGGGAGGCAGGAGAGCTGAGACCCTAGGCAGTAGCAGAAGCAGCTGGAGAGGTAGGCTGTGTGCACCCCGTGGGGAGTCGGCCTTCTCAGCCCCGCCATCCCGCCTACATGTGTCTCCTCGTCAGAGTTCTTATGTGCTGAACGTACCACACACAGCACTTGAAAAACACGTAGACTGAGCAGAGCATTGAGATTCAAAGTAATGCCCTAGCTGACAGCTTCAGCTCAGGAGTCAGATGGGGCTGGCCTTGAACCCTGACTCTGCCACTCACCAGCCTCAGTTGAATCATCTGTAAAATGGGGGTAATTGTAGCAAACGCATCGTAGGGATTATTATGAGGATGAGTGTTTACTTGGCTCAATCAGTGGCGTATAACAAGTGTTCCAAGTGCTACTGTTATCACCCATATATGCAGAAATGTCCAATTTACACGCTCGGTTTTTGCAATCAATTCACTCAACAAGCATCTATTGAGCACCTATAACCTGCTCAACCCAGGTGCGGGGCTGGGTGTTGTAGGTACAAACATGCAAAGCATAGAAATTAACATACTATTTGATAAATAAAAAATAATTCTATTGAGTTAAAAAGTAATAATGACTTCCAAGACTATTTAAGTTATTTATAAAAGAGCCTTTCTTAACAGATAGTCTATTAGAAACAGTTTGGATAAAATGTATGGGGTTAAAAAAAATATAAAAGGGAAGCTGTCTTATTTCTAATTGTTTTTGAACTTGTTGCTTTTCAACACGACCGTTATCTAAATTAACTGAATTTCTTAAAATAAGCCCTGCTTCATACTCAGGAACCTTCAATCAGCTAATTTGCAGATAATGTGCCAACAGTCTGGTTTGTCTGAGTGCTTTTCAGTGACACATGGATACTCAGGAAGGGTGTCATTTGCCAGGGATTATCCAGTTCTGCTAAATTACAGTCTTAAGCATTAGAAGCCATCTAGTTCAACCTCTCATCCTTTTAATGGCATTGCTGGTGGGTAACAGCTGAGCTTCTGCTCAGACCCTGCTAGGAATGGAGACCTCACTACTTTAAAAGGTAAGTGCTGGCCGGGTTGAACAGCTCTAAATGTTCAAGATGGAATAATTCACGGGAAAATTGATTTAAATGAATTTGCATAGCACCTCTAAAGGACAAAAAGCCTTTCTGTTGTGTTTCCTTTCATCTTGGTCTCTGTCACCTTCGTTTGCTCTTGTTTTGACTTCCCGTCAATCTTCCCCTTTTGCCCCGAGCTGCCGCCTGTCCTCTGCCCTGACGGGACAAACAATAGCCCTGGTCACTATTGGGTGGCCAAGCGTACCATGCCTCAGAAGTTGGGAGCCGACGCTCAGTTCCAGTTGCTCCTGTCCCTGTTCTCTAGGGTGGCTCCACCAGCCTCTGCTTTCTTGGAAAACAACAGCGAACTTTGTCCTGCCAAAGCCCTATTTCCCAAACTCTGATATTTGCCCACTGACCCTCCCTCCTCCAGCTGCTCCCAACTGCTGGCCGCTCCCTGCTCCCACTGCACTGCTAGCTCCTGCTGTTCTGGCACTTCCTGGAAGGCAGCCACCAGGGGCCGAGGCAGACAGAGCACCAGCCCTGTTGCTGTGGCCTTGGCTTACTAGGCCTGAATCCACGACCTGATGGTTGGAAAGAGAGGGGGTGTGCACCTGCCTTTGAAGCCCGTGGGACCAAAAGAAGGCTGAGCAGCACAGCTCCACAAAACCCCGAGTTGCTTTGTTTGGTTCATGCTTTGGGTTGCCTGCGGAATTGTTAGAATTAAAAAAAAAAAAAAAAAAAAAAAAAGCAAGTGCAGAGCAACTAAAGTAAAAAGGGAAAAGTGATAAAAGGGAAAGGTTTATTTTTGGAGCTCTTGGATTCTGAAACTCCTTCTGACTCTTTCATCCTTTTTCTCTCCTGCTTCTCCTAACTCGGTTCCTTGTCCTCACAGGGAATCTAAGTCTCTGATCTCACTCTGGGCTCTGGGTTTCTGGATCTTAGAGTGAGCCATTTTAATGACACCCTCCCTCTGTTTCCTCTCTCTCTCTCTCTCTTTCTCTCATTCTTTTGGCTACTGACAGCAGCTGGAGAAATCCATGCCCTGGGGCGATTTGTTCTAGAACAATCTCCCAGAGATTTGGCTCCCGCAGAGGTCTCAAACCCACCCCCCCAAATCCAGAACAAAAGATGGGTTTTGTTTGGCCGGAATCATATTTAAAACGAATTGATTTAGTTACAAACATTTATGAAACAGGAGATCACTAGGAAATCCAGACGTTTAGCTCCACTTGCAGAGCTGGAGAGCTGCTGGTGCCGGGTATTTGCTCGCTGCAGAGTGGCCACTAGTTGGAGCTGAGAGGCAGCTGTGCCTCTGATGTGTGGCACACGCTGTCCATTTGCCACCGTCTCTGCAGCAGTGGAGAATGTCTGCCTGCACCCGGAGAATGAGAATTACATGCCTTCGATCCATGGGCTTGTCTCGTTCCCACGCCCCAACGACCTCATGTATGAAGTGCCTCCCTGTTTCTCTGGGCATCCGCGTTTGCTACCCGTGCCCAGTGGCGTGTATTCAGCAATTGTCTCCCTACTCTCTAGTGGACTCCCAGCCTCCACATTCCTCATGGGGCTGTTGCAAGTCTTGTCCAGGCCCTCAAACCCTTGATCTCTCTGGGAGGCCTTGCCTCGTACATTATTGAAAGGACTGAGACCACACAACATGCGCCCCAAGGCCACAACTTCCTCTCTCTCCACCTCGAAAGTCTCCCTCCATTCTCTCCTTCCCGTCTTTTCTGACTCTTTCTTTTTCTTTCTTTCCTCACTTTTTTAAAACTGTAAAGTCAAACATACCTACCGTGTTTCCCCGAAAATAAGACCTACCCATAAAATAAGCCCTAGCAGGATTTCTAAGCATTTTCGCAATAGAAGTCCTACCCGGAAAATAAGCCCTAGTGATGGGCGTGGCCACGCAGCATATCTGCAGGACCCATGCATTTTGTTTGGGAGCTGTAAAGAAGATGAGCAGCCCTTCCCATCTGCCCCATGAGAGCTCTATTGCTCGACATGAGAGATTGGGGCCAATGGTTCTAAAGGAAATAGAGTCGCAAGAAATTCAGGATGGAATTGGAATTCGGAGTTTGGAGACTTATGATGATGTTCCAGAAGAAGACGACTTAACTAGATTTGAATCAATGTAGATTGTTGTACTGTACTTAAAAAAAAAAATAACACATCCTCTGAAAATAAGCCCTAGGGTGTCTTCTTGAGGAAAAATAAATATAAGACACTGTCTTATTTTCTGGGAAACATGGTACAGAAAAATGTTCAAAACAAAGATGTATAGTTTCAGCATTTATCGCGAAGTCACCCCCAGTGTCATTACCAGCCTGGCCAAACAATAGACTTTGTCCTCACCCTGGATGTGTTCCTCATTCCCCTGCCCGTTTCCGCCCTCCCCCCACCAGGGATGACCGCTATTCTGACTTTTATGGTCAAGAATCCTTGATCTTCTTTATCGTTTTGCCATCAAAATATGTATATGAATGAATGTTTATAGCAGCTTTATTCATAATTGCCAAAACTTGGAAGCAACTGAGATGTAGGTGAATGAATAAACAAACTGTGATAGATCCAAGCAATGGGGTCATCATTCTTGCCATTTCCTTTACCCAAACATACACTCTTAGTTGAAGGTCACCAAGACCCTCCCTAGTTGGCCAGCCTTTTCTTGATCCTCTTGTGGAGTTGTCAGGGCTTCACCTCTTTCTCTTAACTCTTTGCTTCGTGAGGTTCTGGAATGCTAGACTTCCTTAGCTCTCCTGCCTACTCCTTCTTTTTCACCTTCTGTTCCTTTCTTCCGCTTTTTAAAGGTTGAACTTCCTAAAGGCTCTGAAGAGACCTGTGGCATTGAGGCCACATGTTCCCTACCCTGCTTGCCTCTCTTCTCCTCTTTCCTCTTCTCATTATTGACTCTTCGCCTTTGTACGTTTATAGCTCCCACCACTCCTGCTTGTGTGAGGACCCCCAGATTGAAATATCTGGCCCAGGTTTCTCTGCTGGGTTCCAGTTTTGCATTTCTGAATAACTGCTATTTTTTTTTCCTCTTCCTGCATGTCCTAGAAGTCCTTCAGAAACATTTAAAAAGTTGAGCTCATAATTTCCATGCACAAACTTCCTCTTTCTTCTAATTCCCCATGTCTCTATAACGTCACTACATCTCTATACTCATTTTTTTCCCTCTACATTAAGTGCCCTTTCTTTTATCTCCACATCTTCAAATCTCATATAGCTTTGAAGGACCAGTTAAAGGTTTCTCCCCTACAAAACCTTAGAATCATATCAAAAAAGTATGGGTTTCGGCAGTGAGAGATATGGTTCAAATCCAGGCTCTGTCTCCAACTGTGTGACTCCATACAAGGTGTTGACTGTAAACTTGAATTTTTCTCATGCATAAAATGGGAAATAATAGTGACTAACTCACTGGTTTATTGATTAGACTAAATGCATTATTTATGAATATGTTCTATTTCATTTATTAGACTTTAAGCTCCCTGAGAGCAAGATTCATTTCTGGTTAACAAATATATCCCCAGGTACTTATTAGTTATCAAATGAGCAAATGAATATTGCACAGTTTGCCAAGCAACACAGTGCTTATGTCAACATTTTAAATTAAAAGGATCAAACCTACTTTATTTTCTTCAATGGAATATTGTCTGATAACATTCAGGCACTATCTTGACATCCTTATTTTATTTCTACCCAGGTGGATGGCCTGACTTAATGTCAAATGGGTGCTAACATAGGAGAATAGTCAGGAACCTCTAGACCCCCCCTGGGGTCAGTTTTTTGTTGTCCTACCAAGTGAAGGAAAGTTTGAATAATTGTCTGGTGGGTTTAATGGTGTAGACAAGTGGCCTTGGCTGGAAAGGTCTCCAGATCCCATTGCCTCTTTTTATTGTTGCTTAATTTATCCAGATAATTACTTTATCTCACTTTTCTTGATCTTTGTTGACTAGCCTCTTGGGTCCAGGCAGCCGTCTGTTCTGACTCCCCTATTCACATTTCCCTTTCTGATCCTCCTTCCTCCGTGGCCTGAAAGGTGTGTGAGGCTGGCTGTAGTTGGAAAGCCAGCCTTTACCTGGGAAGGGACCCTTTTCCAAAAGTGTACCAGGCCCAAGACACGTGTCTGCGAGGGTGGGCATGCCAAGCCCTCGACTCTCTCGTGGCCTATCAGATACAGCAGGACACATTTTGCTGCTGCTTCAGCAATTTGGTTATTCATTTTCTGCTCTCAGCTGAGCGTCTACACCTGGCCAGAGCTTGGCTCACACACTTCTTAGCTCCCTTGGCAGACAGTGCCTGGCAGCCATAGTATGTCAGCTCTTTTCCCCTTTCCCAGCTAGGTAAGTCCTTCAAAGGAGGAATCAATAGAAGTGAGGTAGATATAGGTACACATGGTGGTATTCCTATTGAATAACTGGGAGAGATCTCAGAACAACGTTTTCCAGTCAAGGCCAGTGTAGTAAGGTGGATAGTTGCTGCCCAAAATATCAGATCCGAATCCCTGTAACCTGTAAATATCACTGCAGAATGTTTGTATCCTCTCCTAAATTCTTATGTTGAAATCCTAACCCCCAAGGCGATGGCATTAGGAGGTGGAGCCTTTTGGAGGTGTCCTTATAAAAGAGAGCCAGCTAGTCCCTTCCACCACGTGAGGAGACTGTGAGAAGGCACCGTCTGTGTACCAGGAAGCAGATCCTCACCAGACACTGAATCTGCTGATGCCTTGGCCTTGGACTTTCCAGCCTCCAGAATTGCGAAAAATAAATTTCTGTTCTTTATAACCTACCCAGTTTATGGCAGTTTGTTATAGCAGCCTGGAAGGACTAAGACAGTTACCGTATTTGGATAAAAAGGACTTTGCAGATGTGATTAGGTTAAGAAGCTTTAGATGGAAAGGTTATTCTGGATTATCTAGGTGGTCCCCATCACAGGTGTCTTTGTAAAAGCAACACAGAGGGACACAGACACACGTGTAATGAGAAGATGGAGATGAAGACTGGAGGAATGTGACCATAACCCAAGGACTACTGGCAGCCACATTCCAGCTGAAAGGAGCAAGGAATGGATTCTCCCCTAAAGCCCCTGGAGGGAGCATGACCCTTTTGGCACCTTGATTTTGGCCCAATAATTTTTTTTATTTCAGCATATTATGGGGGTACAAATGTTAAGGTTAAGTATATTGCCCGTGTTCTGCCTGCCCCCTCGAGTCAGAGCTTCAAGCGTGACCATCCCCCAGACATTGCATATTTCACTCATTATGTTTGTATATTCCCATCCCCTCCCCCCCTACCCGCCTGATACCCGATAAATGTTATTCCTATATGTCCACTTAGGTGTTGATCCGTTAATACCAATTTGCTGGTGAGTACATGTGGTGTTTGCTTTTCCATTCTTGAGATTCTTCACTTAGTAGAATGGGTTCCAGCGCTATCCAGGAAAATACAAGAGGTGCTATATCACCATTGTTTCTTAAAGCTGAATAGTACTCCATGGTATACATATACCACATTTTATTAATCCACTCACGTATTGATGGGCACCTGGGTTGTTTCCACACCTTTGTGATTGTGAACTGTGTTGCTATAAACATTCGAGTGCAGGTGTCCCATTGGTAGAGTGTCCCAGTAATGGAATTGCTGGATCAAATGGTAGATCTACTTGTATCATTTTAAGGTATCTCCATATTGCTTTCCACAGAGGCTGAACCAGTTTGCAGTCCCACCAGCAGTGTAGGAGTGTTCCTCTCTCTCCGCATCCACGCCAACATTTATTGTTTGGGGACTTTCTGATAAAGGCCATTCTCACTGGAGATAAGTGCTATCTCATTGCAGTTTTGATTTGCATTTTTTCATATGTTTGTTTGGCCCAATAATTTTGATTTTAAACTTCTGGACTCCAGAACTGTGATAGAACGAATTCAGTAGTTTTAAGCCACCAAGTTCATGGTAACTTGTTTCAGCAGCTACAGGGACCCAGTGTAGCCAGTGACAGCACTGGAAGATCATTCCTAGGCTCTGCTTTATGGAGTGGTTGGCTGGCATATCACAAGGCAAGCCTGGCCATCAGTTCTTTTGATTCAGAAACTCAATTTGATCACTTCGCCAAGGATCGACCAGGTTCACAGCAACCAAACAGTCTAGACTGGATTCTCCATCAGGATAGCCCAAATTTTGATTTGCCCCAGGACAGAGATTACCAGTCCTAGGCAGGCACCTGCTTCCTAAGGGGTAGGTGGCTTTCCCCAGGATACCACACTAGCTTGGAATTTTGCTTGGTGAGTCCAGAGTAGAGGAAGGAAACAGGAAGAGTCATATGAATTTAATACAGCTGAGGTGCCTCCCAGCACTCCACACTTCAGTGTCTCTAGAGCGTGGATACTCAGGCAGCCCAAAACTCTCTCCCATATGGGCTGTAAGCCCAGAGCAACCCCCTTTCTTATTTGGTGTCCAGGGAAGCCCTGGTGCTTCCAAATATTCATGGCAGTTAAAGCATACCATTTTCTGCTAATTGCTGTGCGCAAGCTTCCCTGGCATCATCTGGAAACCTCCAGCTCACAAACCTACATCTGGAGTGACCCAAATGCTATGTCATTGTAAGTCAACACATATTTCTTGAGTGATGTTTTGATCCACGTTTAGATGCAGAAGCCACCCTAGTTCATTTCAGCAGAAAGACTTTATTACAAGGCATCAAATGGCCAGTGAAATAGTTGGAAGGACAGGTTCTAGGCTGAGCTCTCAGGGTTGAATCCACAGAAAGCTGCTGCCTTTTGTCACCACCGGGAAGCTGGCCACCCACTGCAAAACTGCCCTAGAGCTGCTGCAATCTGTGCCCCACAAATGGATGTCTCATAGCTTGCTTCTCTCCCCACTGAACACAGTTCTAAATTTGAGCCTTGCATGACTGCCTGTTATTTGAGGAATTAAAATTACAACTGGGACTTTGTTTGCTGGAGCATGTGGGAAATGTGGTTTTAGCATTTACTTCTGCATTGCAAGAAGGCAACTTCCCGTTGTTATGGATGTTGCAATGCCAGATGCCATGGATGTTGAGTGAGTCAATCCACAATTTCTAACACAGACACCTACTATGTGCACAGCACGGCTCTAAGCAAAAAAGGCAGGGCCCTACACTCAGGGGGCTCACTTTCTCATGGGTGTGGCCAGCAAGTTCATCGACAAATAAACACAGTAATTTAAGACACTGTTAAGCGCCACAAAGGAGATAAAGAAGTTTGATGAGGTAGTGGCTAGGGGTGGGGTGGGGGCTGCTTTAGCTAGCATGGTCAGAAAAGGCATGTTGATGTCACATTTTTTGTTTTGATCTGAGTGATCAAAGGCAGCTGTCAGCAGCAAGTCTGGAGAAATGGTCTTTCAAGAGCAAGAAGGGCACGTGCAGAGGCCTGGAGATAGGAATACCTTGGCATGCTCAAAGGAGAGAAAAAAGCCAGTGTAGCCCTAGTTCTGACATGGGGCTTCTCTCAGGCAGCAGGTTTTCTGACACTAATTTTTTTCCCTAAACTAAGGGGAAATTTTCCATAGACTTAATCGTCGTAACTCATAATGTGGTTTGGTTTGCTGTCTTTTTACCTTTTAGGGCAGTTTTTTAAGAGTCTTCCATAGATCTCCCTCCCCCATTGCTCTGGAATGTTCTATCCCCAAATGAATTCCATCATCAAACCAATTTTGGACATCTTGTGTATTAAAGGTTCAGAGAAGTCCTGCAGTTAAAAACCTGTTTCATTAGTTCATTCTGTTTTACTCAATGTTTCTCAAATGTTATTTGACCACAGTATTCTGCGGAATACATTTTGGGAAATTTCTGCTTCTATAGACCTCAGTTTATCACACAAAAAATAGTCATTTCCATTTCCCATCTATAAATAGATCCAATGGACCCTTTAAAAATATTTTTCAGTTATTTCACACATAACTTGTAGAAGCAAGAAAGAAAGGATAGTGAAAAACAACTCTGCTAGAAATTTAAACACCAGAATTTAAATACAGCAAGTCCAATTTTTTTATTCCACATATTCCGGATTGTGAAGTGAACAATACCTTTGAATGCAACCAACTGCCCATCAGCTGTCATGCATGAATCTGGAACATTCGTCTTAGAATACTGGCTCGAATTGCAAACACATCTCTAATAAGTTGGCTCCTTTAAAAATGCTTTATTTATTTTTATGTATCGATTATTATTATTTATTTTAGGGACACTCTGTTGATCAGGCTGGAGTGCAGTAGTAGGATCCTAGCTCACTCCAACCTTGAACTCCTGGGATCAAACAATCCTCCTGCCATAAGCTCCCAAGTAGCTGGAACTCCAGGTATGTGCTACCACACCTGGCTAATTCTTATTTTTTTCTCTTTTTGTAGAGACGGGGTCTTGCTATGCTGCTCAGGCTGGTCTCAATCTCCTGGCCTCAAGCGATCTTCCCTCCTCTGCTGGGATTACAGGTGTCATCCACTGCTCTTGGCCTAATAAGTTCACTCTTATTGCTTCTGCCTCTTCTTGTGCTTGCATTGTCAAAATACATGAAAAACAATTTGAAGCCTTTGAAAAAAAAATTTTTTTTGAGACAGAGTCTCACTCTGTTGCCAGGGATAGAGTGCTGTGGCATCAGCCTAACTCACAGCAACCTCAAACTCCTGGGCTCGAGTGATCCTCCTGCTTCAGCCTCCTGAGTAGCTGGGACTACAGGCATGCACCACCATGCCCGGCTAATATATATACATATATATATATATATATATATATATATATATTTTTTTTTTTTTTTTGGTTGGCCAATTAATTTATTTCTATTTTTAGTAGAGACAAGGTCTCATTCTTGCTCAGGCTGATTTCGAACTCCTGACCTTTAGTGATCCTCCTGCCTCGGTCTCCCAGAGTGCTAGGATTATAGGCGTGAGCCATCGAGCCCGGTCTGAAAATGTTTGGTTGAAGAGAGGATGACCATCTTCTTTGCTTCCTAATTGCAAAGCATTTTCAATTTTAGATTTATAGACACCATTTAAAATGATCAATCCACCAAGTTTTTTTTTATTTTCTTTCAGTCACCTTTGTATACACACACATGCCTTCAACATTTGTTCACTTAATAAAACATATCAAGTAAATTTTAGCACACAAACATCATAAAAGCTGAAAAAACACTGCCAAATATCCTTTTAGCAAACAACATCATCCAGGTTCTTGTGACAGAATATTGCATCATAAGGTCCTTCTGGTGGAATAACTAACTGGATGAGAACACTGTATTTCCTTTTGGTCGGTAGAAATAGATCATTCACCTATCACATTTTGAGTTTGAGAAAATTCATTGAGAGTATCATCATCTGTAGAGGTATGGTCTGAGATTTCACTTACATAATCAATTTCATCATTGTCATTATAGTCTAGAGACCTGCAATCTTTTTGCTCTCATTTTCTGATTCATCTAAGAATTGTAAAACATCTTCCTCTATTTTTTTCTCAGCCATTCTAGACTGCAAGTGAAAAAATTTGAATTTTCAATTGCATTCTATGCAAGCTAAGAGTAGACCACAAAGATGGTGTCTCTAGTCCTTATCTAAACCTTCTTGAAGATGATGCTATACTTTTACAGAGGCAATAGGGAAACTGAGAGTGATGCATTCTGATGATTAATCTCACTATTGTACCATTATTCTAATCTAGATCATTCCACCATTCTTTTTTTGTTATAGTTTGAAATAATTCATGAATAATGAAGAAATAGCAAAAATGTTTCAAGACACAGAAAAAACAAAACCCTACGATCCTCAGATGTAACTTTGATGTATAAAAGAGTCCAATGGATGCGTATGGTAATTGCAATACAGAGTGAGTCTTACTCTTTTAAGAAAAATAAGTAATTACTTCTTCTTTCTTTAGAAAACCTCTAAGAAAGAATAAAAGTCAAGTAATGTCAATCCTTACAAATAGAACTGCTCAAAAAAATTCAAAAGTTGAAATTGGACTCAATGGATAACAAGAGTTAGTTTTCCCCCATGTTTTTATTCACGTATAATTTCCTAAAACGTCTTATAGTATGGAAACATGTTTTTCCTTTCGGAGTGGTATGTGATAAAGAAGTGGTTTTGAGTAGAACATATTTTATACAGTAGTGTGTTCTTCATTTATGTATTGAAAATTTATTTTCATATAATCTTTAAAATATTCATGATATTTGCCTTTTCCCCCACTTAAGTGACACATAGCACTAAGTTGTTGAGATAAGTTATATAAGAGAAGCGTGATTCATAGCAAATAAGGTAAAAAATAAAAAAGAAGTAAAAAGGCAAAAAGTTTTGATTTTAGTTACAAAATACATACATGATACATACATGATTTTATGCTGTTGTAACATATAAAAACATGTAACATTTGTGTTATAACATAAAAAATCTGCAGCTATTTTTATTTTTCTGACATTTGGAATGCTTACATGTTGCACTTAAACTGGTCTATCTTTATCATTTTTGACATTTTATTTCTAACAGACAAAAAATAAGACAGGAGATTTCAGCTGTTCTTTTCAAATAATACAGTGTAGTATATGGATTTTTTTTCACCAACTAATAAAGAGCCAAATTATACATAATTACCCAAATACACATTTTTTCTTTCAATTTCTTTTTTTCTACAATTTTTTTCTTTCAAATTGAATTTTCTTTCAATTTCAATTTCTTTCAATTTACACTTTTGCAGCACTAGAACTCTGGGTCCGGTGAAAATAACCCAGAGGTAAATCTGGCAGAATTATTATCATTTTACGCTTCTTGTTACGTTCTTGTATTTCCTCATCGGTGTTCGTATGCTTCTCGTCTTCAGCCAGTGCTCCACTGTGCATGTGAAATAAATGACGTGGGACAAAGGATAAATCCGTGAAAGATCGCATAAAGCCGGGACCACTGAGGGCTGCTGGGAAGGAACAGTTGCGTCCCAGGCATGCTCATGCCACCTCTGCAGACAGTCACACGCCAGGATGTTGTTAAGCAGTCCTGCTTCAGAGGGGGGCCTTTTAAATGATCATTATGTCCATTGAGTTAAAAGACAGAAATGGACACAAAATGCTCTTAGCGTTTTTAGTGGTTCAAATCCCTGGGTCAATTTTTTAAGAGCTGGAGGTCTCGCTGGGTCACCCAAACTGGAGGGCGGTGGCCACTCACAGGTGCCGTCATGGGGCACTCGGGGCTCCAAGCCCTGGGCTCCTGCCATCCTCCCGCCTCAGCCTCCTGAGTAGCTGGGACTACGGGCGTGCGCCACCACGCCCTGCTCCTGGGTCCCTTTTGAGGGACCTTGGAAAGTGACCGCTTGAGCGCCGTGGGTCTGCTGCCGCCTGCGGGTGCCAGTCCATGCTGTCTAGGTGTGTGTGTCATGGCGTGTGTGTCATGCCTGACTCATGCTTCTCCCTTGAGGCTCTTGTGCGTAGACTTCCCACACATCGTCACCTTTTCATTCTCTACTGCTCAAAACAGACTTTCATCCCCAAGTCCGTAACTCAACGTGCGTCCCGCGGCACGTTTCTAGAACACGGCTTGACAACTGCCCAGCTGACACTCTTGTTTTGTGTTGACCTGCATGGGCTTTGGCCGGCAGTTTCATTCATCATCCCCGGGGGCTCCGGGGCCATGTCCTCTGTGGGTATTGCAGCCTCCTGGCCACCGAGGTCCGGTAGCAGGGGGAGAGGTGGAAGGGGCCTGAGGGACAGCCGTTGTCGCACAGAGTCCAGGCTGCTGCGGGGACAGCACGTGGGAAGAGCGTAAGCATCGGCCTCCGCTCTCTCCGGAGTTCCTGGGCTGGTCAGTGCACACCTGTTTCTGTGCCTGGCGGGTCAGCCAGGCCTGTGCGGACACCCCAGCCCTTTCCTGTGGCGCTGTGGCGTGTGTCCACGGTGTCCCCATCCTTGGGCCCCGCTGCGGCCGCAGGGCGCTCTCTGACCTCCTGCTTTTGGAGGACACTGCAGGTGCAGACGTGCTTTGCCAGGGTCAGCAGCTGCTTTGCCAAGGGCGAGCAGGAGAGAAAAGAGGACAGAGGAAAGAAAAATGAGGAAACAGCATAGAAAGAAAAAAGAACAAGGGCAATATACGAAATCTTAACATTTGTACCCCCACAGTATGCTGGGGAAAGAAATAAAAAATATTAAAAAAAAAACAAAAGGAAAATAAAATTAAAAAATTCAAAAAAAAAAAAAAAAAGGGAAAAGAAAATTGAAAAAGGACAGACCACGAAGAAAGGGAGAAAACACACCTCAAGGGGATTCGCGTGCGCGGGTGGCAGTGCCTCTCTCGTTAGTGTCGCCGCCTTCAGGCTGGGTCCAGCTCTCCGTGTTGAGCAAGGAGCGTGAGGCGGTGTGAGCGGGATGTGGAGAGCGAGCTGCCCACTCGGCCTGCCCTGGGGAATCGGTGCCACATGACGGAGATGCGACTGGAATATGAGCTCTGCGGAGGCAGGTCCCGGGGCCTTGTTGTCCCCGTACCGAGTGCCCGGGATCAGTGCCGGCCACGTCACCGGCACACGATAAATATTTGCTGAATTTAATTGAACGTTAGGTGAGTGCTGAAGAACAGAGTTAGATCTGCCGCTGTCCTTGTGTTCCTGGGGGTCTTAAGGAGAAGAGTCCTTTCCCTCCTCTAGGCCCCGAACTTAGAGGCTCCAGCTCCATGTCTGGCTCCGACTTGGAGCGATTCTCCTGCAACGGGGAGGACACCCCGGGGCAGCCTGGGTGGGAGGAGCTGACTGCGGGCGGGCTCGCCACCGTTCATCTCAGACTTCATAAATGTGTTCACAGACGTGAACAGACGCCGCAAACGCGACAGTTATCTGAGAGGGGTTGTGTTTTGAGGAATGGGAAGGTTTTTCCGAATTGGCAGATGAGCCGGTGGGGTCGTTGGTGATGCGTACAAGGAAGTCTACGAACGCCCCACTAGGGTAGCGCTAAACGATGGGGTGCACAGGCTGGGCGCGGAGTGGGCTTTTCCGGGAGAGTCAGAGCAGGTTGCCGTGAGGAAGGGGGACTCGGAATTGGGCTCTGAGGAGACACTGTATAGACAGATTAGAGGCAGAGGCATTTTTAAGTACAATTATGGTGAGAACAAAGGTATGAGGGAGGGATGTCGCAGAGTGGCTGGGACAGTCTATGGCATTGAGGCCTTCTGTTGGAGAGTCAGAGAAGGCTGTGTTGGTGCATTTGGAGCCCTTAAAGGCCAGGCTGAGCATTGGTCTGGGGGTGGGGAAGGACGTGCCGAGGGAGGAAGCAGGACAAGTCAGAGGATGGGGACAGATGCTGGTGACCAGGCCCGTTGGGGCGGAGGCCTGGCCCAGTGGCAGTGGGTGTAGAAGGGGCAGGTCTGAGTGAGGAGACGTTGGGAAGGGGAACGTGACAGGACTCAAGGACTCCTTGGAGCCAGCGAGGCTTCACATCTGTGTGGGCGGAAGCTGCTCACACTTCAACAGAAATTGGGGTGCCTGGAGGTGACCCCATTTGGAAGCGTTGGTGGGACTTTAGTAAACAGCTGATGTCAGGAACCTGGTGACTGCAGTGAGGTCACATCAGGGCCGTGTGCCTCTCAGGAGGCTGCCGGTTCAGGGAGACCCTGCCCTGAAGTGGGGCTGCAGGCGGTGGCTTCTCTGGGGGACAGAGGCGCCTGGAGAGAAGAGCTGAACAGGTGTCACCCGAGAAAGGCCACAGCGGGAGGCCACTTCACACACGCAGAGAAGAGTTTTTGAAAGCGCCGAAGTGGTCATTATGTACAGCTCCAAACTGGTGTTTTCTCACTGCTCTGCCGTGTGGGTTTCGGTTTCCTAATGAGTTTGCATGAAAATAATGAGTGTCTCGATAGCCCGAACCCTTCTCAAAGCAGCAGAACAGAAAACAGAACTCCAAACGACCAGCTCTCTTTCCATCCCGAGGGCCAGATCTTTCTCCCGGGGTTGTGGAGCAATCTGGAACCAGTGCATTCCCCGCCCCGCCCTGTCGCCCACGCCCGGACCTTCCCCGCGTCTAGAAGAGTGACGCACCCAGGGAAGAGCCCGCGCGGCTCCAGGGATTCCCGTCAGCACAGACTTTTTACACAAGCGCTCTCAGGACAGCTACTTGTCAGGGTGCAGCCTCCAGCAGCGGTTGCATTTCAGGGCTATTGATTGGAGATGACTGAGCGGGGTGGGGATGCTGTGATGTGGTGTTTTGGCATGAGATCTCTTCCGAGTAGATGGATAGGCCATTTCCGAAACGCTGCAGTGGGAGAGACTCGGGCACATGGTTTTGCTCTGGCCACCTTGGTACTTTTGCATCCTGCCACCATCTCTGGGCACCCTGAGGCCCCTCCACCCAACTCCTGCTGAGAACAATGGAAAGCGCTAGCTGTGGACTCAGCACACTTCCTCCCCCTGAGCGCTTCCGACGGCCCACAGAAACTGATAAATTAGGATGAAGAAAATGACATTTAGCTCCGTAGGGGCTCTCCTGTCAGTGCTATTCTGCAGGCCTGGTGTGGAATGGAAACTCTGTTTCCTCCCCCCGCCTCCCCTAAGCTACAGACGGGGCTTCCTGCTTTCCTGCGAGCGCCTACTCCCAGCCAGACAGTTCTGACACTTTGACTTACTGATCAACTTTTTTTTTTAAACCCACAGTTTTGAAAAAAAGTTAAACATACACACACAGTGACAGGAAACAAAAACACGCAAAACAACAAACCCCGTTTGAGAGCTGAGTAAGCACTAAGGCATGCAGTCCAAGGGCAGCTGACTAACAAACACAGCTCAGTTTTTCGTCGTTTACAACTCTTCACAAGCAGTTAACACTTTGTTGTCTTAGAGGATGTTTGGGCTGAACGGCTCACATGGCTCTTGCGTTGGGACATGCCGCATCCATTCCAGAGAATGGCAAGCGGGCAGGTTGCAGGCAAGGGTGAGTCAGGGCCATGTGGGTTGGTGCCAACGTGAAGCAGCAACAAGCCAGTGTTCTGGTGCCTTCGGGAAGGCGCATGTGTGTCCTCCATGCTCGAGCGATTGGCCGGGGCTGCCCTGTCCAAGCCTTTGTCCTCACCTCTCTCTCCACCCTGGTGGTCACTAAATGTCTACAGCAGGAGAACAAAATGTCTTGCAGGTCATCTTGAGCCTCGAGTCTAAGACGATTGTTAACACACACGAAGCTTTCTCTCTCCTGGCGGAAGGGTGATGTTTGCTATTGGTAAAGTTCTTAATTTAAGATAAGGCCATAGAGCTCAAAGCCAGCAGTGTGGTGTTGGCGCCATGTCACCAGCCTCATCTCTCCAGAGGAACTGTGGTTTCTGCTTCTGGGTCTCAGGATTTGTACGGCCTAGGCCACGCACCACGAGGGCTCTTGGATGGAGATCTCTGCGTAAGGGGCTGGTCCTGGAAATGAGTGGGTCAAGTTCATAGAGAGGTCACCAATAGCCTCTTTCTGGTGGCACCAAACTGCATTTGCTCGGAGGAAAAGGTGCACACTTACTAGATAAAGAGGTGTGGTGTGGTTCTCACCCACTGGTTAGTCCAACTCCAGACATGTCCTGGGCTTTGAGCATGAACGCATTTGCTGAGCACTTTCCAATGCTCCGGGCACTGTGCCGTCGGGGAGGACAGGGTGTAGGGCCCGTGTTCCTGGGGGCCCAGCTACCCAGGGCAGCGCTGGCAGAGGTTTTCCGCAAAGGGCCAGAGAGTGAATATTCTCTTCAGATGTTTTCTGCAAGACAGTAAATATTTTCTGCTTTTCCTGCTGTAAGTCTCCGTCCCACCCACTCAAATCGGTCACTGTAGGGTGAAAGTGGCCACATGTGAATGGCATGGCTGTGTTCCAATAAAACTTTATTTCTAAAAACAGCTGCTGGACAGATTTGGCCCATATGTACACTACTTAGAGTTTTCTACTGAGCTTGAGAAGAAGGGCAGGGACAAATTCCTACTCAGTTCTGTCTTCCTGGTGCCAGCTGTGGGGCTTGACACATGGTGGGCTCTTGTCGGCGTGTGCTGAGTAATACTCCGTGAATGTCTTCCAAGGGAAACGCTGTGGGTCTCCGGGTGTATTTAACATGTGCAACTTGAGCTGTACTTGGAGTCATGATGGTAAATTGTTTAAAGGACTCTAGCATCACACACACACACACACACACACACATACACACTGAGATATGCACACACATCTCACAACTCATGCACCATGTATACAGTTTACATTCCAGTTCTGTTGTCCTTTTGATCCTTCCCTTCCTTCCTCTTCTCTCTCTGTCCCTTTCTCCTCCTCTCCCCTCTCACTTCTTTCCCTAAATTTTCACTGTGTGTTTTCTACATGCCAGGCACTGGGCCAGACACTGGGAATATAAAGGACAGAACCAAGACAAAGCATCTGCCTCCGAGGAGCTCATAGCCCAGGCGCTGGACAGAGGAGGAGAAAACCAAGCCCTGCCGGGGGAGCGCTGTGCACAGAGGCTGCATTCTGTTGGGCTGGGGGAACAGTTTCATGTGAGAGGTGCTGCTTAGGGGAGACACGAGAGAGAGAAGCTACTTGCTGGGGGTGTTGCTGGGGAGGGTGGGCAGAGACGGGGACAGGCGTTTGGTGCAGCTGCAGATTGGGAGTGAGGTGGCCCAGGGCAGGAGGAGGTTGTGCCAGGGTTCCCACTTTGGAGAGATGCCCTGGTGGCTTCGCTGAGGATGGACGGAGAAAGGCGAGCGGGAGGGAGGATTGCAAGGTCAGGTGATAGGTGCTGAGGCCGGGACATGGTGCTGTCGCAGTGGGGGTGGCCAGAGGAAGTGGGAGCAAAGAAGCTACTGAGGTGGAACCTCTAGAACTTGGACAGTGTGTTCAGGGCGTGAGGGAGACAAGAAGGGAAGAACTGTAAATTTGGAGAGGGAATCGGGGGAAGGTGGGGAGCTCAGTTTGGGCGTGTTGAGTTTGAGAATCCATTGTCCAGGCCGGGCGCGGTGGCTCAAGCCTGTAATCCTAGCTCTCTGGGAGGCCGAGGTGGGCGGATCATTTGAGCTCAGGAGTTTGAGACCAGCCTGAGCAAGAGCGAGACCCCATCTCTACTATAAACGGAAAGAAATTAATTGGCCAACTGATATATATAGAAAAAATTAGCCGGGCATAGTGGCACATGCCTGTAGTCCCAGCTACTTGGGAGGCTGAGGCAGCAGGATCACTTGAGCCCAGGAGTTTGAGGTTGCTGTGAGCTAGGCTGACGCCACGGCACTCACTCTAGCCTGGGCAATAAAGTAAGACTCCGTCTCAAAAAAAAAAAAAAAAAAAAAGAGAATCCATTGTCCAGTAGCATGTTGGGCATTTGGGTTTGGTGCTCACTGGAGAAGTCTGTGCAGGAGAGATTGGCTGTCATGAGCAGCAGGGGATTGGAGGTACGGGCAGGATGGAGGAGTTCTGGGCAGCCCCGACACCTCCAACAGTTGTGGGCCACGGTGAGAAGGTTCCTACTGGGAAGAAATCACAGGCCCTTCCTTTGAGGCTGTCTGCAAGTGCCGGTGCAGAAATCAGCCACCCTGGCTGCGGAAGGCCTCCGGTGGGAAGGAACCTGCAGAACGGGGAACGCCTCTGGGACAAAAGGAAAACAGAAGCCTTTGTCCTTAGGGTGCAGGTGTTTCTTCTTTCTAGCCATGACTCCTGGTCTGGGTTAGCCCTGGCCTCTCTCCAGGCTGCTTTCACCCTTCAGCAATAAGGGAACAGGGTCATTGTGTTCCCCATGTGGAACCAAAGTGTGCTTTTTGCATCATCGGCACCATAGGAATTGAGAAGCCTCCGAAATTGTCCTGCCTCGGGGTGGCCCAGCTCCCAGCACACAGGGTGAACCTTGGTTCCCTGTCTCCCAGACTAAGGAGTGAAGGTGACAGCTTTCCAGAGTCACCTCAGCCTTTAAGCCAGAGATTAAGTTTGAAAACCGTTCTGCAAATGCACAGTCCCAAGTCATTTTCTGTTTGGAGGATAGAGGCAGTAACACGAGTCTACTGTTTTGATAAAGCTTTAGGATCAAAGTCTATGTAATTGGCTGTAGACATTTTGAAGTAAAATAGTAGATAAGTCCTCACTGAGGGGGTTGGAAACCAATAGACTAGATGATTTAAAGCCAAAGGAAAGTAACTGGGTCAGACACATTTTTGGACAAACGTAAGGCAGGGGCAACCTTTGTTTGTTTAAACAGGCTTTACTGAGGAAGGAACACGTAACACATAAATGCTGAGCTGCTCTAGGGGATGGGTCAACCTCTCCCCTCCCCCTCCTCTCCAGGAGCCACCCTGGGATGTCACTAGCAGATCACTGTGGCCCTTTTTTATTTTTTATTTATGAGCTTCTTTATTTTATTCTTTTAAATTTCAGAATATTGTAGGGATACGAATCCGCTTTGGTTACATAAATTGCTTTTTGTACAGTTTGAGTCAAAGTTATTGTACCTGTTAAGTGTGAATTTACCAATCCTCTCCTCCCCTCAACCTGCTTGATTTCCAATGAGTGTTATTTCCACATGTGCACTTAAGTGTTGATCAATTTGTTCCAAATTGGTGGTGAGTACATGTGGTGCTTGTTTTTCCACTCTTGTGATACTTCAATTAGAATAAGGGGCTCTAGCTCTGTCCAGGTTGATTCAAGAGGTGTTAGTGCATCATTTTTCTTCATGGCTGAGTAGTACTCCATGGTGCACATATACTGCATTTTATTAATCCACTCCTGTACTGATGGGCACTCGTACACTGCTGGTGGGACTGCAAACTAGTGTGACCTCTATGGAAAGTAATACGGAGATACCTCAAAAAACTAAAAGTAGACTCACAGTTGGATCCATCCAGCAATCCCGCTACTGGGTATCTACCCAAAGGAAATAAACACATTTTCTGAAAAAGACACCCGCACCTCAGTGTGTATAGCTGCACCATTCAGAGTTGCAAAGATGTGGAAAGACTTGGCAGAGGGGGGCGTCTGTCCCGCTAACTTTATCAAGCGCCCAGTGAGCATGTCTCCGGCCCATTCGTTTGCATCTCTCCATCAGGATGAAACCTTCTGACACCGAGCTCGTTAATCTGCATGCTCCCTTCTGACCCTTGAGTCGCAGAGAGGCTGCTGGCTCTTTTTGTTTCTAGGGAATATTCCAGCCAGTATATTTTCCGGCCTGGGACTCAGTCCCAAGGCCTCTGGCTTGAGTCAACCTGAAATCCCGTGTCTGCAGGGGAAAGCAACAGCTCTGGGCTTTGAGAGGCAAGAATCACAGAGATGTGCACACGATCTTAGGGCGTGTGGGTGTTAGCTGTGGCCTTGGCCAGGTCCCTGCATGCCCAAACATCCACATGCTTCCTTGTGTGGAACAGAAAGAGGACAGAACAAGGCAGGAGGGTGAGGGGCTCCCAGGGATGTGGATCTGGAGGAAGAGTAGAACTTCCAGCTCTTCCAGGTTGCCAGGGACTTAAGGATCAACATGCAAAAGACACAAATAATTTGTGTCAATAAACCTCACTACTTACGCAACTCCTGACAATTCTACTTTGGAATTTGCTCTTGAAAAAGAACGTCCTAACCTCATAACGGCGGATTTAGGAACTCAGCAAGATGACGACATCAGTTCAGAGGTCGAGGTCCCGCCGAACCACGCTGGGCTACTATCTCATAGCTGGGCGGCTAATCACGACCCGCTGATAACCATGGAGCCCGCCAGGGCTTCACAGGGCTTGTCATGCCCAGCTCTCAATCCGTGTGTACTGCCATCACCTCGGGGACAAGCAGTAGCAATCACAGCAACACTCACCCATGAGCACTCGCTGTGTGCCGGCCACGACTCTAAGCATGTTCAATGCATCCCTCATGACTGCCCGCAGAGGTATTATAACTGCTCTTGTCACCAGGGGCCTGATAAAGACAATGGTGGGAATTTATTTATGGGTGCAGGCTTACTATGTAACAGGCTCTGGGATAAGCCCCTCACCTGCATTGTCTCAGCCTGGATCTGGTCCCACGGGTCCCAGGGACCTGCGGGCTCTCTTCCACAGGCACGGAAGCAGGAAGAGACATACAGGTCCCCTGGCACCCAGCTGAGTGCAGATGCAGGCTCCCGTGCCGTGCATGTGCTCGTGGCCTCCTGCGTGAGTCCCCAGCAGAGGTGGGAGGGACCCGGAAGCCCCTGGACACCCACTGCTTGGTCCCTGAGGGTGAAAAGGGACAGCCTCAGATGGCCTATGCAGCCACTGCCTGTTTCGCTGGCCCACCTAGTGTCACTCTGCCCTGGGGAAATGGTGTCACCCAACCAGGCCCTAGTCTATAGAGAGACCCCCACGAGCTCTGGCGGGAATGTTACCCACCAAGAAGCTCAGGTGCTCAGAGGAAGGGGGCTGTTTCTGTCCAAGGCTCTGAGACAGGAGGAGGCAGGGGTCTGTCCTGGGGCTGCTGCAGGCCTGGCTCACATGAGAGCCCCCGTTTCTGGCATGTTTTCTCTTCCTCTTCCTGGAGTTAGTGATGTGCTGTCACATAAGACATGCAGAGGACAGGAGTGCCCCTGTGCCCAAAGCTTTGCTCTGACAGGTTGCCACTGGACTCCTTTGTGGGGTGTCCGCAGGGAGAGAGGGACACTGGACAGGGCACGGAGCATCCAGAGAGTGAGGGATGTGACCTCATCGTTGCCTTGCAGTGTTGGTGCTCTTGGTTCAAGGTTCTGGTTCAACCCCAAAGTCTGTACACGTTTCTGTGAATTTTTTCAGGGTTTATAAGGAACTAAGCTTCCAGAGGGTGAAGAGAAAATAGCTTTTGGCTGCAACAGACAAGAAGGGTGTTCTGGATTCTGGCTTCCAAGCCAGCCAGCACCGCCCCGGGAGGTGACACCTCCCCACCTCCCTCCCTGGCGAGTCAGCGAGCCCCGTGCGGTGTGTGTCCCCACGATGCCTGGCGAAGGCTGCTGGCGAGGGCGTTTGCTGTGTGTCTTTTCATGCTAGGTCCTGGGTAAATACGCCCTGCGAGCGACAGAGTGTGGAGGTGAGGAGAGAAGAGGCAGGGCTGCTCGGGACAGAGGCAGTGCAGTGGCTGGGAAGGCGGGAAAGAGGAAAGCCAGAGGCCAGAGGGGAGAGGGCAGGAAACGGGGGCTCTCAGGTGGGCGGAAAAGCCACGGCCACTCCACAGTGGTGCTTAGAAACCAGAACAGGATGCCAGAAAGGACGGAGGGGATGGGATGGGGGCCCCCTTCCCCTGAGAAGGAACAATGGCCATTCTTCCATTGAAAGCTGCCATTCCCTGAGAGAGGAAAGGCCTCGGCGTGGGGGACAGGCAGGTTAAGGGAAGGGAAGGAAGGGGCCGAGAAGCCTGCCTGACCCAGAGAAAGCCAGAGGCCCTTGGAATTGCATCTGGAATCTGCTAGGCTCCTGCCTCCGGCATGTGAAGGAGCCGGGCGAGCTCACTCTGAAGACTGTGCCCAAGTGTGACTTTCCCAGGCGCCTACTAGGGACTCCGCCTCCAGCCCCAGCTCTGTGGCCAACTCCAGGACCCCGAGTCGCAGCCCGCCCAGGGCAAGGGTCTCATACGCTCCATGTGATGTGGTTCTGCGAGACTTGCCATCTATACTCACGGGAAGAAGGATTTCCCAGAAAAAATAGAGGAAGCGGGCCAACATAATCAACCCGGACAAACCCTCCTCTTTCCAAATAGGCGCCTATCTCCAAAACAATCAAAGCCGCCCCATTAAATAACACTTGTTCAGTACAAAGGAAGTGCGGCATGATGGGATCGCAGGCCGGTTCCAAGTAAAACATTCCCGATTGTTCTGCATGCAACAATGAACAAAAACCCTCAATGCCTTCACACGTGAGAGCCGCTGCGCTGGCTCCGGACAAGCCCTCCAGAGTCCTTGAGTGCCTGGTCATCGATGGGGTCATGGAGGGGGTCGTCGAGGGGGTGACGGTGCCCCCTCGTCACAGGCGGGTCCTCACCTGACGGGCAGTCCATGCTCCCACCTGCTGCTCTGCACGCAGTGACCCAGGTGTTTCACAGCTTGCCTGCCGCTGGTCTCTGTCCCCCAGTCCCCCCAGTGGGAGGCTGCCCCTTTGCCAACAGCAGCTGGTGGCACCCAGAAATTTGGCAACGAGGAGGAGATAATGGCCACAGGGTCTAGGGCAGCAGAGAGGAGAGAGCAGTCTTTAGTACTGACTGCAAGAAGGGCTGGGGACCCTCAGTGACAGCAGTCTTGTCATTTATTATGGACTGAATGCTTGGATCTCTGACACCCAAATTTATTTGTTAAAGCCCTAACATGACCGTTTTTGGAAGTAAAGCCTTTATGGAGGCAACTAAGGCTAAATACAATAAGGTCATTTGTGTGAGCCCTAATCCAATGGGATTGTGCCCCTGTGAGCTCTCTTTCTCTCTCCCTCCACCACGGGAGGACACAGTGGGAAGGTCGCCGGCGGCAAGCCAGGAAGAGGCCCTCGCTAGGAACTGAACCAGCCGGCACCTTGATCTTGGACTTCCAGCTTTCAGACTGCGAAAAATAGATTCCTACTTCTTAAGCCACCACGCTTAGGATGCATGTGCTATAACAGCTTGTCTTAGTCTGTTTTTTGTTGCTTATAATTAGAACACCTGAAACTGGATAATTTATTAAAAAATGGGAATTTAATTTTACTGTTCCAGAGGCTGGGAAGTCCAAGTTCGAGGGGACATGTTTGGCGAGAGCCCTCTTTCTGGTGGGGACTCTCTGCAGAGTCCCACGGCAGCACAGGGTATCACATGGCGAAGGGCTGAACGTGCTAGCTCAGGTCTTTCTTTCTCTTCTTATAAAGCCACCAGTTCCACTCCTACTGTAACCCATTAGTCCATTGGCTCATTAATGCATTAATCCATGAATGGAATAATAATCCATTCCATTCCTCTGCCCTCATGATCCAATCACCTGTTACAGGCCCCACCTCTCAATAGTGCTACTTCCGGGATGAAATTCTAACGTGAGTTTTGGAGAGGACACACACTCAAACCACAGCACAGCCTTAGCCAGCTAATACATTGTCCAGTGACAAATCTGAAAGGCAAAAAAGACAGGCAGTCTCAGGTGGCAAAAGGACCCTAAAGGCCACCTAAGGGATCTGCCTGTCCAGCTGGTGGTGGCCACCCTCCCAAGGCTCCCCCCATCCTAACCTTTCCCCAGGGACGTGGCCAGCAAATTCACTTGGTGTGTGTGTACATTTGTCAACTTTTATTTTTGTTTGCTGAGGTGGAGTAATACAAGCCAGAAGACATCCACACCCTCATTTAGCCTTGATTCTGTTCATGGGGTACTCTCGCTTTCAGGCTAAGGCCGGGTGTGACTCCATCCCAGACCACGTCCGGGGCAGCCCTGAGAGTCTCCAGGCAGGCGGTAGACAGCAGGGAGAGATAAATTCTTAATAAACTGAGTCCCGTTTTCATGCAAATGTGCCTGCTAATAAAGAAGGAGAGAGCGAGAACTACAGGATATTTATGACGGAGAGAAGCAAGACTGTTTGGAAACAGACGTTTTATTAGGTTCCCGTGAGGCACCAGCTGCTCTTTTAACATTTCTATTTCGGGCCTTTATGTAGGAAAGCGATTGCTCTATAAATAGCAGGGCAAACAAAGTTAGCAAGGGGGCTGTTGTCACACGGGCAGGCTGGGGCCCAGAGCCGGAGGACTCTGTGTGGCTCTGTCCCCGAGCCTCTAGGGGTGTCTCCCCATGGTGGTTGGCCTTCTCGGCAACTGCTTGGGAGTCCCACGCTCTTCTGCTTTCAGCAACACCCCCTTGCCTGCCTCTGCCCCCTTTCTCATGCTCCTTAGGTTTTTTAATTAAAAAAAAAATTTTTTTTTTTGGAAAAAATTCTTATCTCAGAAAAGTTGCAAGGATAGTAAAAGGCACGCCTGTGTACCTTTCCTATGGATTTACCAATGAGCATTTAGCTTTCTTTCTGTCTTGGTATAAATATTATTCAGATTTTTTTTTGCTGAAGAGTTTGAGATTAAGTTGTAGACATTATGGCTCTTCACTCATACTTTATTAATTTTAAAAAAAAATTTAATTTTTTTTGTAGAAATAGGGTCCCCCTATATTGCCCGGGCTGGTCTCGAACTCCTGGCCTCAAGCCACCTGTGTTGGGATTATATGCATGAGCTGCTGTGCCCTGCCACCCTTAAATATGTTCCTAGTCCCAGGAATAAGGACTTTCTCTTACATAACCACAATATTCTTATTACATTCAATACTGCTATCTAATATAAAGTCTGTATTCATCAAATGTCCCTATGTCATTCATTGCATTCACATGTCCTGTCTCCTTAGCCTCTTATAATCTGAAGCAACTCTATAGGCTTTCTTGGAATGTCACAGAGTTGATATTTGGATCAGTTAGGGTTTGCAAAAGGAACAGAACGATCATGGCTCCACAGGAATAAGAGATCGACTGCCATGGCCTTACTCTATTGGTGGGCATTCGAGTTCTGGAAAGGTGCTGGGTGGGGGTCAGAGGCAAGTGTTAACTTGGGACCACCCAGGGGAGCTGGTGAATACATCTGAGGAGGGCAGTCACTCCTGCCCTGGGTGCTGGGGCTGAGCCTCTGTAGGTCAGCAGAGTGGACAGTGGGGAGGGGAAACCAGGGCAAAGTTGTGCCTATGGGGACACAGTGGTCATGTCTGTCCCCACAGCATCTACACTAGATACTGGTCCCCTCCACCATGGAGCTGCACCTGCACCTGGCCCAGGACTTGGAGGAGCTGAGGAAGGAGATCTGTGGGAGCCAGGGTGGCCAGGCTGGTCACTTTTAGCTTTTCCTAGAAATGGGGCAAGTTGGTAGCAGTGTGTTGTGATTGGATTATTTGTGTTGTCGCATAAGGTTGTCCACAATGCAAATATAAAACCGCAGGGACTGGGCTCCCCTTAAATGTATAGGGAAATAAAACAAAAATACAACCACCCAAAACCCAAGGGACGTTTATTATGATTTAAAGCCCCTGGTGAGAAGAGAGGAGAGAAGCGTGTGTTTAGATGGCAGGGCCATGGGTTTATTGTGGCTGCTATCTGGCTCTTTTTGCCACATTGTGATTGAAGAGTGCGTTTGCTATAGGGTGGGAATTTTAAATCTCCTTTACAAAGTATGAATCTCATGGGAGTGTGTCAAAGGCGGAGAACTGATCCCCAGAGAGCGGTTTCGAAACTACTTGTAGCCGAGTTTATTTTGTTTTATTAAAGAATGCCCAGCCAAACATTTCCTCTTGTTCTCATGCTCTTGGACTGGAGAATGTGGAAAGTAAATTTGCCCATGAGGAGCGAGACCAGCAGGATGTGAACAAGGGACTCCCCTCCCCCTTCCTGCTCTCCCCTTTGCATTCTGGAGGATGATGGCTTTGGGCCCTGGGTGAATCACCCTGAATTCCAAGTGGTCACATGGGGTGCAGTGAAGTCGGGGGTGGGAGAAGCAGATGCTGTTTCGCAAAGGAGGTGCCAAGTGCCATCACCCCAGCCAGATTCCAACTTGACTCATGAAATGCTGGTGTTTATTCAAGTCGACTCCATCCTGGGGGCCTGGGCTGTTCCTGTTCCTGCTGTTGTCACTGTTGTGGGGGACCCAGCAGGCACCGTGTGCACCGCTGTGCTGGGCATTGCAGGGTGAGGGCTTGTCTTAGTACATTTTCTGTTGCTTATATCAGAATATCCGGAACTGAGTGATTCCTAACAGGAACTTATTTCTTACAGTTGGGGCAGCTGAGAAGTTCAAAGTCAAGGGGCTGCATCTGGTGGGGGCCTTCTTGTCGGTGGGGACTCTCTGCAGAGTCCTGAGGTGGTGCAGGGCATCACACAGTGAGGGGGCCGAGCGTGCTGGCTCAGGTCTCTCTTTCTTCTTCTAGAAAGCCACCAGTCCCACCCCTGTGATAACCCATTAATCCATGAATGGATTCATCCATATTCACAAAGGCAGATCCTTCACGACCCAGTCACCTCTTAAAGGCCCCACCTCTCAATACTGCCACATTGGGCATTAAATTTCAACATGAGTTTTGGAGGGGACAAACCATAGATGGGTTTATTTATTCAGCTACATCTCCTTCCTTCTAGGCCCTTACACTATTTGGCAGGCCAGAGAGGCAGACGCAGGAATGTCATGTAAGTCAATCAATGGACTGAACAGAATATAAAGCAATAGCAGCCACCAATTATTGTGTGCGTGCTACGTTCTAGGCCCTGGACACGCTCTCAGTTCATCCTGTAACAATAACCATAAAAGCGGGAGGCGGATTGTTTTCTCACTTGGGAGGTGAGGAGAATGAGGCTGTCAATGGAACTTGCCTCCTGGTCTGTGTATCATGGGGCTTCGGGGTCAGGGTGGGACACTCAAGTTAAACACGGCCAGTGGGCATTTGGGCTGGACAGGAAGGTGGTGCCTCTCACAAGCAGGGGCTTCAAGGGTTGTGACGTGTGTGACACAGAGCAGCATCCCATGGAGTGCTGCCTCCAGTCTGCACACACACACCAGCCAGGGACAGCCTCTCCACCCTTAGCAGCAGCCACTGTGGTTGACAAAGGTCCTCTAGCTGACCCAGCCCCTGGTTCCCTGTGGTTTTTTTTTTTTTTCTATGTAAGACAATATTAGCACTTCAGCTTTGGGCTAGAATAAAGAATTCACCTTAGACTATGAGCTCTCCTGTCCTGAACTTTTCCCTTTGAGCCCACACCACCAGTTCAACCCTTGACCATTTTGATCTGGTACTTTCCACATGTCTACTGGTGTGTATCTCGCTCCAGAGAGGAGGAGCCACATAGCCCCCCAAAATCCCCTGCTTGGTATAGTGTCAACAGCAGAGAGCAACAAATTCTTAAAGACTCATTGAGAGATTTAATAACAAAAAAAGCTACTTCCTCACCTTGTTGTGTCTTTTACAAAGCTGTGTCTTTATTTCATTAATTGTTTTCTTCTCCTGTGGCTAGTGGGAGGGAGACCTTGAAGACTTTAGCGTGAATGGTTCTGCTGAGCTATTCATACATAGGCCAGTGTACTGTCTACTGCACTGGTCTTTGTATCTCCCGTGTGAGGAGATGGATTCATGTAAGCAGTGGCTGCAAAGAACCAGCACCACGACCACTCCACCCAACTGTATCCCCATGTGCAATCCAGTGAATTCTCTTCCATCAGACAATTCTTTTTACATCTCCATGCCTGCAGTAGTTGGAATTTCTGCCCGGAGACACCTTTGTTTCAGTGCTTTCCCATGTTTGATTCCAGCTGTTTTCTTGTTTCAGTGAATCAACAAACATTTTCAACGTGGCTACTATGTGCTATGGACAATACTGAAAACGCGTGGGTCATGGTTCCTGCCCTTAGGGAGCTTATGGTTTAGTTGGGAGTTGAGATAAAAAAAATAGTCGGGAACACACAAAATCATAGAGAACCACAAAGACAACACAGCATCAAGGCCTCAGTTTCAGACCCCGGGTTGGGATCCGCGTGGGTGGGCAGGTTGTAAAATCAGTTTAAAGGGCCACAGTCAGCATTATAAAAGAAAGAGAGGAATAACTGAAATAGTAAAGGTCAGAGTGTATCCAATGTCATAAGAATAAGATCTGTTTTGGGAAAATTTGGTTCTGTTTTTACAGATGAAGATAATCTAATTTTTACTGTGGGTTGTGCTCAAATGTATGAAAACTTCTGACAAACTCTGCATGAGTTTGAAGGATTCCACCTGAAGGATTTCTAATCTGTGTTTGGGTCATGGACTCCTGAGAGCCATTTGAAAGCTATTGAGAAACTTTCCAGAAAGCACACTTATTGCCTGGCACTTTACACGTGATCTCAGAAGCTCACGGATGTGGCAGCCCGTCCACAGACCCTGGTCAAATCCCTCGGATCTAGAGATTGAGTTCAGGAGGGAGGAAGAGGAGGCCGGAGCAGACTGTAACTGTAGGTCTCCATCTCCCAGGGCCTTGCTTTGCTAATGAGGAGCAAGCAACACCCTTCCCCCACGGGAGGCCAATGAAGCCCTCGCAGGAGGAGGAGCTTATGATCCAATTCATGTGTTAGGAAGATTGTTCTGGAAGCACTTAGAGGCCGGAAGTCCAACTTGGAGGCTATCGTCATAGCTATGTGAGACACGGTAGAGTCCAGATAGGTTGGAGGGCACAGCTGTGAGAAATGTTGGGGATAACAATAATCGTCGGACTCGGTGTTTGTTTGGATGTGGGGGGCAGTGAGGGAGCAGGAAGAGTCTGGGGTAGCTCTCGGGTCTCTAGCTCTGAGCAGCCAGTGGTGCTAATTGCTCAGCCTGGGATACACACAGAAGGAAGTTTGGGGGTGTGTAGGAGGTTAATTTTGCAGTTAAGGGACTTGCATGGCTTTATGTCCAGCAACCTATCTCAAATGTTGAGAATGTCCCAACATTCTCTCTGCAGATAGAGGTCTCTCTGACACTAAGGAGCCACTGCCACATTAGGGACGGGTGTGGGGGCCGAGAGAGCTGGAAGAAGAAGGGGCTTCAGATTTCATCTGAGTTGAGTTCATTTGGGGGAACGGGTCGATGATGGCACAGGAGTGTCCCCGAAGACTCTGAGATCTCTGTCCACGGTGGGAATTCCAGGCGAGGCACTGGAGTGAACCGGGGCAGGGAGCGAGTGATGCTTGGAGCCACGCTTGGGCCTCTGGAGGGGAGGGGTCCGCACAGCAGACTGGCTTTGGAAGTACAGGGGAAGGGGGCCTAGGAGTGTGCTGGGAAGAGACAGGTGCCAGCCACAGCAGGGAAGACGGCCCAGCAGCTGCGGCAAGGGACTGTGTGTGCGTGTCCAGCGCCATTTGGGTCTGCAGTCATGGGTCTGCCAGCCCCACTCCAAAAGCACCTGTGAGAAAGGGAAGGGCCTTAACCCCAGTGTCATTTTCCCAGCCTATGTTCTGACTGTGGTTTGTGTTCTTCTGATGACACAGCCACTGCCCTTGCTGGGTCCTGTTTATGGCTTGCCACTGTCCCTTTGGGGCTAGCACTTGGTGCTGCCCATCTGGTCCTGGCCCCTTGCTAACTGCCCTCCCCCCACCAATCTACCCACGTTTGCCCTCGTTCCCTGGACTGAGCTTCCTCTAGTCTGTCTGGGCCACTGTCCCGTCTCATCCAAGGCCCCACCCAGGCTGGGCTCGGTGGCCTGGGCTCTGCTGGGCTCCACTGAGTCTGCCAGCAGGAAACAGGCCCAGGACCCTCAAGTCTCTTCCAGGCCTGGAAACCTGAACCAACCATGTCTGTTTCTGTTCTAGAGGAGGCTAATGTAGTCAGGAACTTAATGCTCATTCCCTCTTGATACGCGCTGCTATGAATCTGGGTTAGAGTCAAATTTGTATCTGATTATCTGGGTGAACTCCTTAACTATTTGTTTGTAATACCACTAAGTGTTTCCAGATGTTAGCGCAACATGCACACTGTGCTGCTGTGATTGGAGTGTTTAGCGTTGAAACTATTTTTTTTTCAAACAAGAAAAAATGCATGAGGGGAAATTAAATCTCCCACCACAAAGATCTCACCATATTTATCAACCACAAGAGTTTTTCCTGGGCTGGTTCATGTGTCTCCTCCTAGCACTTGTTCCAGCTGCTCAAATGTTCTGCGACAAAGTTACTAGCTCCAAATACTAGTATTACCAGATTCCTGCCCAGCAGTTCAGTGATTTGGCATCCGGAACAAAAGCAAAGGCAATTTCAGAATTCTACTAACTCCCCAAATGGAAGCAAATAATAGTCCCGATCTCATGGGGCTACTGTGAAGATTAAAGGAGACAGTTTTGCAGAAAGCACCTAGTACAGTGCCTGGTGCCGCCTGAGGGCTCAGTGCAGGCAGGGAAATACCTGGCCAACAGGTTTCACATCAGCTGGGACAGCGCCCTCAAAGCCTTTGACTCGGGTTTATCAGTAGTTGGGAAATTGATCGAGAGGCCAGAGAATGCCATGCAAGAAAAGAAGCAGGTACCAAAGACAAGAGTTGTGGCCCTGGAAGGCCTGGGGTTGAATCCTAGCTTTGTTTCTTCCTACCTAAGTGACATTTTGCTGGGTCTCAGTGTTATCACTTGTACGTGGGAATGATGTCTTCCTCCAAGGCTGTTGGAAAAACCAAAAAGGAACCCTGGCTGACAGTGGGTTGTTAAACAGCAGTTACTATCATGATGGTGACTATTGTCACTTGAAGTCGGTTGTCATGACGGCACCATATTCTCAGATATCTTTGTGGGTGTTATAAAAACTGCTTGATCACAGGTGCTGATGATTCATTCATTCACTCATTCAGTCACTCATCTAACAAATATTTATTAATTTATTTTTGAGACAGAGTCTCACTCTGTTGCCCGGGCTAGAGTGCCATTGGCATCAGCCTAGCTCACAGCAATCTCAAACTCCTGGGCTCAAGCGATCCTCCTGCCTCAGCCGAGTGGCTGGGACCACAGGCAAGCACCACCATGCTATCCGGCTAATTTTTTCTATATATATTTTTAGTTGGCCAATTAGTTTCTTTGTATTTTTAGTAGAGACAGGGTCTTGCTCTTCTTGCTCAAGCTGGTTTTGAACTCCTGATCTTGAGCGATCCTCCTGCCTTGGCCTCCCAGAGTGCTAGGATTACAGGCATGAGCCACCGTGCCCAGCCTGACAAATATTCACTGAGTGCCTGCTATGTGACAGGAACTAGTCTATGTACTGGGCATATGGCAGTCAGCAAACAAAACCCTGGCCCTTATGGATATTCTATTCTAGTGCGAGGAAGCAGATGATAAACGTACAGGGCACGTAGGTGTAAATCACCTATATATACATCAGAGGGCTTTGTGGTCTGACTTCGCCAAGCTTAGCCAGACAGTGAGACAGGAACCTCATGGATGTTATGACCATTAAACCTTTCTCCAGTTGGGATGTCCTCTCTGGAGCCCACACTTGGGTGTCTTCCCTTTTGCTGTAGATTTCTTTTCCTTCAGCCCTTCCCTGTCCAGGCTGAGCAAGCTCTATTGCTCTGTGGCCCCCAATTTCCCCTTTGTCCCCTTCCAGGAGAAAGATATTTCTGGCACTTTCATAGAAACATACAGCATCTCTTGAAGAATAACCCAGAAAACGAAATAGTGTTTCCGGCTGTCAGGAAGACATTCTGGAGGGTTCTGATTCTCCATCCCAGACATCTGCTTCATGCCCCATTTGGTCATGCCCCAAACTGGCGAGATGCTATCGTACCATGAGGTTCTTGTTAATACTGTCCCTGTAACCTGGCATCTTTTTTTCTCTCTTCTCCACCTGCTGACTTCTACCCATCCATCCAGGTGCAGCTCAAATATAGTAATTTCTCTGTGCCAGAGAATGTGAGCTGTCCCTCAATATCTCTACCACTCTCTCTTCCTCTCCTCTGTCTCCTTTAAAAGCCACTGTTATTTTGGTTTTCGTTAAAGAACTCAATCTGGTTTCCTAAAAACTCACTCTCCTCTGTGAGGTCCTGTCCTCCCAAGCTGCCTTTTTCTATACCTCTCTAAAGCATGTGATTTTGCCCCAATTAGAGGCATCCTTTGGCTCCGAGTGAGCGGATGGTCCCTCGACAATGCAAAGCCCCTGGGGAGCAGGAACCTGTCTTATCAAACCCGTGCCCTGCCTAATAACCAGCACGACACTTTGCCTTTATCCTCGGTGGGTTTAGTCAGTGTCTGCTCAATGAATTCTTGGTGAATGAAGAATGATTCCCTGCTTCTCCTGAACTAAAAATAGTCTCTATTTCTCTACAGCAGCACTGGCCAGTAGCAATACAGTGCAAACCACATATGTAGTTTCAAATTTGCTAGTAGCCACATTTATAAAAAGCAAAGATAAAGTGGTGAAATTAATTTTCGTTATATGTTTTATTTCACCCTGTACAGTCATCCCTTGCTACCCATGGTGGATTTATTCCAGGACCTTCTGCAGATACCAACATCTGAGGATGTTGAAGTCCCTGATATCAATGGCGTAGTATTTGCACATAACCTACACACATCCTCCAGAACTCTTTAATCTCTAGATAACTTATAATACCTAATGCAGAGTACATGCTATATAAATAGTTGTTATACTGTATTGTTTAGGGAATAAAGACAAGGAAAAAGAAAGTCTGTACATGTTGGGTACAGATGCAGTTTCGTTTTTTCAAATATTTTCTCTCTGAGGTTGTTTAACTCCATGAATGCAGAACCTACAGATACGGAGGACTGACTGTATATCCAAATATTGCCATTTTCGTAAGTAATCAGTATAAAATTAGTAAAAAATGATTTATATTATTTTTTTGTATTAAATCTTTGGAATCTGGTATTTTTACTTATAGTGCATCTCAGTTTGGACCAACTGAGTTTCAAGTGCTTGGTGGTCACCTAGGCGAGTGGCTTTGTCTCCTGGACAGTGTAGCTTTGGGGGCCCTGAGCCAGCCCTGAAAGGGGGACGCTTTGGATGGGTCTAGAGGGGCGCAGGGACAATGCTGTGAGGTAGAGAAGAGGAATCCCCTTTCAGAAGCAAGTCCCACAAAACTCGCTTGGCACAGGGCTCTGCAATATAGGAGACACTCAGTGACTCTTAGCAACTGTTAAGTGACTTTGATGAGAGAGATCATTGTGGGAACAAAAAGAACCACTGAGGGAGAGGAGAGGGGAGTTTGAGAGGGGACATGGGGACCGTGGTAGGCGTCAGGTAGGACCCAAACTCTGGGCACATCTAACAATGTATAAAAACTAGGACCCGACCTTGGCCCAGAGGTGGTGGGGCGCAGTGTTGATCAGGAATGCCTGGGCTGGGTTTTTCACCGCTGCTGGAGCGACCCTGGGTAAGCCCTTTCAACTCTCTGAGCCTCAGTTTCCTCAGGGAGCCCACCTAGAAGCAGCACTCTGGTGGGCACAGAGCAACCTCTTCAGAGGAGCCCATGCCCAGTGGCACGATAGGGAGATGCTTGTCACCACTCTGACAACCTCTGCGGCCACCAGATATTTTTTGCTTGGATAATTTCTGGATTTTTTTTTTTTCTTGGATCATTGAAGCAACAGGTGGCTTCTGTTCCAAAAGATCTGGCCAATGAAGGGATTAGTCTTACAGAAAGTGGCCTCAGAGGCTGAACAAGGGGTAGGCGGTCTCCACACAGTGGGGAGAGGCCCCTCGATCATGGAAGCCAGAGGCCAGCTGTGGAGAGACACCTGCCTTTCCTCTTCATCATGGAAGTCTCCTCATGGCTCTCTGGGGTCTGCGAGGAATTCTGTGTAGATGAGGCATAAGCTATTAACTACCTCAGGGCCCGGCCCCTACGACGGAGAAACGGAGAATGACGGGCATCACGCAGAGGGCTTGATGGGGAAGCCAGAAAGTCCCTAAGAACCCTTCAAGGTGTCAACTTTCCGGCATCTCAGACTCAAGTGTATTTTTGGCCTGCATTTATCTAGGTAACTGCTTCGGTTTTTTATGTAATTTTCACACCTACATCTGGCCATAAGGGACTTGGACGGTTCCCGCCAAAGCCACTGTGGGAGGAGGCTAAGTCAGAGGCCAACCTGGAATTGGTCTTAGGAGGGGGAACAGGTCTGATGTTCCAAAGCTCAGAGTCGCACCTGCTGGAATATATGGGTGTCCAGGGAGCAATGGAACTGGCGCTCATGGTGCTGGGCTGGGAACCTGAGTGCCTGACCCACCGGAGGGTTTTAGAAATTCATGATTCTATACTTGGGAAGTGGGTGGCCTTCCTGGAGGTGGCTGTGTTTTTGGGTGGGAGCAGCTGAGGAAATACAAGGGTTAAGACCCACACCCCACCGAAAAGTCATCAGACCTGCGCTGAAGGGGGCTGGGCAGCTCCAAGGCCAAGTGTTTCCTTGATGGAAAATGGGTTCTCAGGGAGCAAGCGTGTAACTGGACAAACTTCCTTTGTGTCTCTCTCCCCAGCTGGTAGGAACAGACAGACATTTTCCACAGAGAATGCCAGTTCTTCTAGACCCAGGCTGGGCCACATGTGTTCCAATGTCTCCTTGTGGTGACATTTTCCTTAGTTACCCTTATCCAGAATAGAACAATAGCACCTGGAGTGGCTCTTGGTACAGAGCCTGGGTTCTTCAATGCTTGTGAAAACTTTGCCTGTGGAATGTTCACCCCTGAGGGATTGGGGTAAAGTGGCACTTGTCACCTCCCTCTTCCTCTTTCTGCATTCATTGTTCATGCTGGGTGTTCTCTCGAAGAGAGAACCCAAAACCACCTTTCTTGGAGGACCTCAGTACTGTCTTGCTGCTCTTACCTTTCAAGTAAGGAAGAAAACCCACTAAACTCGATAAACGTATTGATTCCAGAGCGTTAAGGATATCGTGTGTTACCTAGTGTCCCGAGCGGGCTGGGCTGAAGATTCGGAGCTAAGCCTGCTGTCTATGCATCAGAACTCTGTCCCTTCCTAGCTGTGAGGCTCTGGGTAATTTACTTCATCTCTTCCGAGCCTTAGTTTTATGACCTGGAAACTGGGCATGATACTCGTTTTATATCTACTTCCCAGAGTTCATGGGATTACATGAGATGATTAACATACAGCTCTTGGCCGAGTGGCTGGAATGCAGTGAGCACTCCAGTGCTGGGCACTGGGTCAGATCTTGAAAGTTACTGACCTCATTTCCCCTTTCGTCTTCCGGAGCACGTAACCTTTATGCTCATTGGCCAGCTCTCTGCTAGAGGAAGTGGAAGTAGCGGGGGTTTGGGGGGAGACTGGGATTTGTTATGGAAAAACCTTCCACCATTCGTTTTGGTTACCTCGTTTCAAATGGGCAGTTGATCAGACAGCTTCTGTGAACGCAGAGTTAGAGTTTGTATTTTAGACGACAAGGAGAATGCATTCCAGTGATACAACATTTGGCAGGGATGAAACCAAGGCAGCGCCCGGGGCAGTCATCTTCCCTGGAGCAGGCAATACCAGGGTGCATTATCTGTAGAGAATTTAAAAACAAGGGTAAAATTAACTAAATGTTGAGTCTACTTTTTTTATTATCACCATTCAAAGGCAACATCAGACCATATCTGTGATAAAATAGTCGTCCTCAGGCAAAATAATTTCATTCTAAGTTCTAAACAGTTGGTACAGTTACTGTCGAGTTGTAAGAAAATAAGCAAACTTGTTAGAATTTTTTTAATTTATCCTTTACTAACTATTGTATTCTCGGTGGAAAGTAATTTGGAGAACTCTCTGGTACATAGTTGGCCTCCTGTAACACATGCTTACACAGCTACACGATTCATTCTGGGAGCAAATTCAAATTCAACTGGAATCATCAGTGCTTGCTTTGGGTGTAGCTTATGTCTCCAATCCTTGGGTGCAACTTATTCCTCTCTTTAAAAAACACGCTATATCAATTTAATAGACTATTATGCAGTTGTCAAGAAGAATAAGGTAGATCTATGTGAACTGATATATAATAGTACAATATATTATGTATAGTAGAATCTTCAATATATAGTTTAAATGAAGTAAGCAATATTTAGAACATTCAAAAATATTTTGAAAGGTGACATGTACATATCTGTGTGCATACACATACATACATACACACATATGGTTTATACATGAACAGAATATCACACAAAGGGCAGATAAAAATTCTATACATTTAACAGAATGAGAGTACATGATTGTGAAGACAAAAACACAACTTGAGATTACTTCAATTCCATCATTCTGTATCATTGCTTCGAGATTTTGTTTATGCTAAAAATTTAACACAGTGAAGCAAAGTGTGAATTGCAAGGTGTAATATTTTTGTTTGGTAAGTGCAAATTTTAGATCATATATGAAATATTTTACTGGATCCAAATAGTGTTTTCAACGTTGGCATTTATTTTTCTTTCTAAAATTGTTAATTGTTCATTTTAAAGCTAAAGAACGCACCAAGAGACTAATGGGTAAAACTGATTATGATGTGATTCTTACGTGAATCATCTGTGGCTGGGGGCATTGTTAAATGATATGCTTTGGGTGTCTGATACACCATGTGATTCTGACTTTTAATCAAAATTTAAAAATGCTTCTCGGGCACTATTTTAATTTTATCCTCACCAGATTTGCTCTGAGGAACAATTTAATCAACATTTGCAAATTGGTCACCTTTGGGGTCATTCTAGAAGGCTCTGAGTGGTTTCAGGAGCACCCACCTTATTAATCCTACCAGTGTTATACTCATTCATTCCCTTTTCTAACAGCAAGAAGAGCTCCCTACTCACTGATACTGTGATTCCTAGAAAAAAATCTTTTTATTCCAGAGATGAAAGGCTGAACCTATAAATGCTATTGAGGCAGCATCTGGGGGGGGTGGAATCTTGGCTAAAGGAGCAGGGAAATCTCCGCCGGTGGGCCCTCCCTGCTTGGGTAAGGGGAGAATTTGAAGAGTCCAGCAGGGAATTTGAAACTCTGAAGTAGGGCAGAGCTCTTCCCTGGTGGGGAAAGGGTATGAAAAGAGGACACCAGGAATAAAGGCTCTGAGGACCTGTCTCATCTCTTCCTAAGAGGGATTCTGTTTTCCTTCAAGTGCACAGGGCTGTGCTTTGCCCATGCCATTGTACAGGAAGGCAGGGCCACTTCACACAATGTATGGCCCGTCTCTCTTCATCCCCTCCCTGGGTGAGCTCTGCAATTTAGGATTATAAAGGACCCCTCCCCGCTTACTTTCTGGGACTCCGTTAGTGGAGGCATCATCTTGTAGCAAGGCTTTCCAACAGATGGGCTGAGGCATGTGCCAGTGGGTTTCAGTGGTGCCAACGTATGGTAATTGTCACCCGCTCAGGGGCCAGCTGCAGCCGGAAGTCCTGGGCCAATCACCTCGTGCTTTGAGCAGTGGCCTCCCACGTACCCCAGCGTGCCACACGAATATTTTGTATGTGTGCCGTTTTGTGCAAAGGTTGAGAAGGACTGCCCCCAGGGGCAAAGACAGTCCTGTACCTGGCTGTTTGGGAGAAGTGAAGCTGCTGTGTGTAGATAAGAAAAAGGTGGTTTGACCTCTTTTGTTACCTGGTAAAAATAATCTCTGGTGGTGCTTTTGCTTCTAGGTTAATTTGATCGTTTTGCAACCTGGCATCCCGGGGGGACATGTGTGGCTGGCTGAAAATGCGATCTCGTGTGACACGAAGCTCAGCTCTTGTGCTCTAGCCCCTTCCGCTGCCCCACACGTCTCTCCACTCTCTCCTGCTGTCAAGCGCTTGCAGATACAGCTGCACTGCACACATGGGTTGTTTTTTTCTTCTGAAAACAAGGTAAAGACTCTGTGGCTTTGGTGCCCTGTGCTGCATGCCATCTAAGAGATGTCGTAATAAGGTTGTTTGGGTCCCTGTTTCTGGAGAGCTGGCACTCCCTGTGTTTGAGGGTGATAGTGACAGTTGCTGGTAGCTGTGGAATGGTGACATTTGAGTGAAATCCAAGTCAGTAACTCCTTTTGGGGGATTTGCAGCTGTTGATGAAACCTCCCAGGCTTCAGTCACCATGTGTTAGGGTTTCACATCTCTTCTCTTCCCTGGTGTAATGACTGAAGTAGGGAAGCATGGCAGAGTGGAAGCTAGAGCACAAGCATGTGCAGTCAGTCAACAAACCTTGATCAGGTGGCTTCTGTGTCGGGCTCCGGGCTATGTGCTGGGCATGCAGGCAGTGAGAAAAGTTCCTCCAAAGGCCAAAAGGAATTTCTTTAGACAAAAACTGAAGGTGTTTTGAAGATACTTAAAAGTGTCGATTTAAAGGAAAATGTATAACAGTGCCTGCCTTCCGTGTTTGTAAATACGCATGGCCTCCTTCTCTCAATACTCTGCCTCTGACATTTGCAGAGCTCAGGGCAGGAGCACAAATAAAGTCGTTCATTTGTCCAGATATTCAGGAATATAAATCAAGCCTACAAACAGCTAAATCAAATATGCTCTGTTCCCATACTTCAAAAAATATATAATGCATAAAGATACAATTACAAAGTATGTAAAGCTATAGTTTTTACATGACCAAAAGTTGGCTAGATATCAAAGATGATTGAATTAATTATTATCGTACATGTTTAAATGTTCTTTTATTCTGCTTGAATGACTAACAAAATAAAGACACATGTATTTTGTAATTATCACCTATTTATTTCCTTAATCTTTTGTCTTCATTTCATCATGACCACAAATTCTGTCATTATGATGAACAATTTCACATAACTTTGTTCTATTGATAGCAATGAGCTAAAGGATTTTCAAAATGTAAATGTATTTAAAGTATGCAAAATTTGAACATACTTCCATCAAAAGTGGGAAAATACATGTAAAAAACCAAAAATTTATTTTCTCCTATCTCTTTTCAAAGAAAGTTATTTTTTATTATAAAATATGAAAATTAGAAGTCAAAAGGAATGATTCAAAATTATAACGAATAAATATCAAAATGGTAAATAAAAATTACTCAAATAAAACCAATTTTTAAAAATTTATTTTTATTTTTTAATTTCAGCATATTATGGGGGTATAAATTTTAAGGTTACGTATAATGCCCTTTCCCCCTCCCCCCTTAAGTCAGAGCTTCAAGTGTGACCATCCCCCAGACAGTGCACATCTCGTTCATTATGTATGTATATACCCTTCTGAAAGTTAAATGAAATCTTATTAAATATTTTCATAAATAATACTTCACATTTCTAGTATTCAACTCTCATCTAGTTGTCAACCTAAAGAATCCCTATTTTGGGTCATGTGGGTTACATTTAGACCTACTAGATGCCCGTTTAAGAATAGTAGGAATTGGCCGGGCGCGGTGGCTCACGCCTGTAATCCTAGCACTCTGGGAGGCCGAGGCGGGCGGATTGCTTGAGGTCAGGAGTTCTAATCCAGCCTGACCAAGAGCGAGACCCCGTCTCTACTATAAATAGAAAGAAATTAATTGGCCAACTAATATATATAGAAAAAATTAGCCGGGCATGGTGGCGCATGCCTGTAGTCCCAGCTACTCGGGAGGCTGAGGCAGCAGGATTGCTTGAGCCCAGGAGTTTGAGGTTGCTGTGAGCGAGGCTGACGCCACGGCACTCACTCTAGCCTGGGCAACGAAGTGAGACTCTGTCTCAAAAAAAAAAAAGAAGAGTAGGAGTTGTTAAGAATTGTACAGTATTCTCCAGCTACCATGTACGATCGTTGCAAGCACCATGTTACTTCTTCTCTAGCTCCACGAACAGGAAGAGGATCAAGGAAAGGAATTAATCATTTCTCATGCAAGAATCTGTGCATTCACGGCATCTGAGGGAAGAGAGCTGACGTGGTAATTTGTCTTTTTACTTACCTACATTAGTCGGCTGCTCAAATCCTCTGCCACTCTGAAACCCTGTCCTCTCTGGCATTGGCAGTCACAGTGCCCACAGATCTTCCTGAGCCTTGGAGGCACTGGGTTTTTCTTTTTCCCACTGAAGACACGGGGCAAAGAATATGGAGGAGACACGAAGGAGTGTTTTCCTGGGGCCTGAGCAGTGATATTTACAGGGGTGGATGTTTAAGGTTATGAGTGAGTCTCTCTGTCTGGAGCACTGGATCCCTGGCCTGCTCCACGGTTCTTTTTTGTCCTGGTTGGTTCGTGGAGCAGTCAAGAGTTGGAGCTGAAGTGAAGGTTGTGCAGTTGGCCAAGAAGAAGAGTGTCCTTTTGTAGACTGCGTAAGGGTAGGGTGTGCAGGCCTGTGCAGAAGCACAGTTAGCTGCCTCTCTGGGAAGCTCCTCTGTGAGGTGCTCTCTCAAAGCCAGGTTGCTCTCGATGGGCTCTGTCCCAATCGGCTCCGGGCCATGTCTGTCTTGCCCTTCCTCCCTGTGCTCTTGACCTCACTTCCTATTGGCTCTGTCTTCCCCTTCCCCAGATCCTGAGCTCCATCGGCGAGCTCCCCACCTGATCACTCACCTGGACTCCTGCTTCTCTCCTGGCTGATCATGGCTGCCCAGTAGAATTTTCCCCTCCCCAAGGACATAGGGCAACAGATATGGAGAAGAGGTTTGAGTTTCTTGCTCCCGAGGATCTGACAGAATGAGATAGACATCCCAACATAGAATGAACATATAAGCAAAAATGTATAAAAAAGTGAACGCATGAGTGCATGATAAGGTCCACACAACATTTTGGGTGGGTGTCCACGTAATGGAAGGGTCCCCAGTAGGATTTACGCAGTCAGCCCCGAGCAGGATGAGGGCTGGCCCTGGCCAAGTCTCACATTTTTTGATAAGGTTCCACAGCTCTCCCCATGAAAACACGTGACTGTAACGACACCCACGATTCCTTGATCTCCTCCGTGAGCAGAGCTTTGTGCCCAGTGAGATTAGGTGTGTCTGAAAATACATTCCAAATACATTTAAATTGTGCTGGAATACGATTGTTCCTCAAGGATACCCTTCTCTCTGGTTCCACAGATGTTTTGGCTGGATTTTATTTTTAAACTGCCTTAGCCAGAAACATCTCCTCGCAGTAACAGCAGGCTCATTTCCATTCCATATTTCACTTTGGACAATTGCTCGACTTCGTTTAGTGCCGCATGCTGGGACTCAGTCTCCCCGGGAATCCACACGCTTCCCTAGCATCAGCTAGGGAAGACCGCCTCTGTGGACAGACTGAGGCAGGGGGAAGGCGGACCCCCATGACTCCGCACCATGGGAGCGCGGCAGAGCCGAAAGCTGGTGCACGCTAATAGTTGCGAATGGTGCTTTGCAGCCATATGCCGCCTTCCATTGTGTTTACATTGAGACGCGCAGCATCTTGTTCTCAAACAAGGCAAGACGCAACACTCCACGGGAGGAGACAGCAGCCACGGGAGCTTCTCCATCCGTGCGCTGTGGCCCGGGTGTGTAGTCTGGCAGAAATTCAGACCGCAAGGTCATTGCGGGGAAATGTGCCAATGCCATGTGTCCTAGGCTGGTGGACTGCTTCGGAATGTAAAAGGAGGCTCTTTCTGTAGCCCAAAGCAGAAAACTATTCAGAATTTTGCTGCCTCCCTGGATTATTCTCCGGGAACTGGTCGAGGCCCTCAGGGTTAGGGTTGGGGTTAGGGAAGATAAAAGCCCTTAAGGGCTTTTACGGCTGTGGGTCTTACAAAGCTGAAACCCTGCGGGGCAAGTTTTGAGCCCCATCTGTAAAAAGATGTGGCTGAGACAGCACAACAGAGAGACAGATCTGGAAACCCAGAGGGGTGTCTGTGCAGGGCTAGTGGCCTGCTGTCCCAGGTTGGGATGGTGGTGGCCCTGCAGGCTCCTGATAAATGCACGTGCAGTCTTGTTGGGCACCCAGGGTGCAGGCGTGACTGTCTGCATTGTGACGCTGCCTGAATCAGCGTTTTGTGACTCTGGGACCCTCTCTCCAGTGACAGGTTCTGTAAGAGCTAAGGTTCCAGCTCCGGTTACCTGTGGTGCAGGTGCCTTCTGCAAAGCCCTCTCTCTGCGCTGGAAGGTGGCTGCTCCTGTCCCAGCAAGCGGGGCTGGCAAGAAAGGGTGGGAAACCTGTCTACATCCTGGTCACACCTACCTCAAAGTCACGTGGATCATGTAGCAGCCCTGCTCTTGCTAAGCTCCTCATTGGTGGGGCGGTGTTAGGGTGCTAAAACAGTCTTGGACGTTAAGAGAGAATGATAAGGCAAAAGTGGAATTTCAGGCTGGCAACTCCACAGAGAGGAAGGGACCCTCATAGTTAGGCTGGTTGTCACTGGGCAGACACGTCAGGGCCGTTGTCTAACGAGGGAGCAGGACTAGAAGGTCTTGGGGATTCACTCTGAACCTGAGATTTTGTTAGGCTGGTCAGAGAGTGGGTGCAGACTTAGTCTTCTGGGAGAACTGAGTCCAAGTCCTGTCTCCAAGTTTCTTGCTCGCTGTGCATGCTGGGGTGAGTTACTTGACCTTTCTGAACACAGCTTCCCTGTCCCTGCAATAGATGGTTGGTGTGGACAACAGTCTGGCTTGTAGTAGGTGCAGAGTAAATGGCAGTTGCTTTCCATCCTTCTCCTTCTTCCACTTGGCAGAGGCCCGCAGGCAGCACAATACCTCCGGCTCTGAAGTGCGTGCTTATCCATAACAGACTCAAGTTTCCTCACCACACCAGGAGGTGAGAACTGTCAGCTGGAGTGTCATTCAAATGGAAGGCATGCTCTCTCTTTGAGCATAGTCCACCTGTCACCTCATTTTCTGCCAGGCCAACTCAGAGTCCGTGGCCTCTGCTTAGGGACTGGAAATACCTGTGAACCTCACACCTCCAAAGAAGGCAGCCTGTTCACTGGCAGCAGAGCCGGGTTTTTTTATCGGCCTGTGTGGCACTTGGCTCTCTTGGAACACGTGGTCCTGTGCGATGCCCCTACTCTGCGTGGATCCTGCCCCTGCTCCACCAGTACTGCCCCAGGGTCACAAGATGAGGCGGAAAAGGAGATGGAAAAAAGGAGGCTTCTAGTCACCCTGCCCTCAGTTGAAATCCTGGCTCTGCCAGTCATTAGCTGTGCAATATATTAGGCAGGTCACTCACCTCCTGGGCCCCAGCATTCTAGTCTGTAAAGCAGGGACATGAATTTCCTACTGGGCAGGGAGTTGTAAATATCAAAGGCAGTTCAGGATCTGGCACATGGGCGGCATTCGATAATAATATCCTTGTTATTCAGACCAGTGCTCACATGCCCTTATATCATGTGCTTTACATAATTAGACCAGTGGTTCTCAAAGTGTGGTCCCTGGAGCAGCACCACCAACATACCTGGGCACTTGCTAGTGATGCAGATTCTTAGGCCCCACCCCGCACCTGCTGAATCAGAGACCCTGGGGTGGGGCCCGGCCATCTGTGTTTTCATAAGCCCTCCAGGGGACTGGGATGCATGATAAAGTTGGAGAACCTCCGAATGGGAAACACTTTCCCAAACCTCATCTCCCAAGGTCGGTTCTTTTGCCCGATGACACTTGCTCGCCCCTGCGCGGGATTTGGGAGGGAGTTCAACCTGGAGGGCAGTGAGGCTGGGGCAGACACCTGTCTGCTGAGGTTGGGTGACATTTGTTGGCCTAAATCTGATAGCAAGAGCTCCAGGACCCCTTGAGTCCCATCCTCCTGGGGCACACAAGAGCCTTCAATCAGTGTCCCGGGCATTGCTCTTCACTCTGCCTTCTCCGTGCTCTGGGAGCCGGAGTGTGCAGAGCTGGCGCGGGTGGGGCCACCTGCTCATCTGGGCTGCGCTTCCCAGGCAGGGCCGGCCAGGCCTGGGTGGTGGGCGTGAGTGCGATTCTCCAGGTACGCCACGGGAATGCATTCTGTAAAGGGGTGCTGCCGCCCGGCCAGCGCTTTGCCCGCAGCCCAGACAGCGTTATTAGTACCGCATGGAGACTCTAATTTTAGGGGAGAACCCGATACCTTGGTGTTGCCGTGTTCTGTCAAGCAGTCTTCCAAAGGATGGGCTGGTTTCTTTCATGTGGTCTGCTGTCATCCTGCTCACGGGATCACTGAATTGGGCCACATGCAGGCAGCTAATACAAACAGCACTGCACGCCGACGCTGTGACTCGTGTCACTCCCGAGGGCCTCCCAGGTGCCAGTCATCCCGAAGGTGGCCTCAAAGGGTTCAGAGTCTGGGCTGGCCTCTGTTCTGAAAACAGAACATTTCACCCGGCTGCCCAGAGTTTTTCAAATATCCAGATAGTTGACGTCCCAACTGGACTCAGCCTCAGCGGGAGTCGTGTGGTGTGAGCCCTCGACGTTTCACGTTTCTTTTCAGAGGAAGCGGGCTTTTGGGGTGAGGCCGATCTGGGTCTGAGTCTGGCTCCGCCACTCTCTGGCTGTGTGAGCTGGGGAAAGTTACTGAACGTCTCTGAGCCTCATTTCCCTTATCTCTCAAATGGAGCTAGGAACCCTTGCAGGGCTCTTGGGAAGATTTCAAGAGGTGCTGTAGCAGGGGGCCTGGCCCATGGCGGGCAGTCCCTAAGCTGTCGTTATTCTCGTTTTAGGGTTTGCCTCTGGGCGAGGCGTTGGGAAGGCAATACACCGCATCCACGGAAAAATAACTCTGGAGGAACTGTTTCACTATTTCAGCAGAGGAAAGATGAATCAAAGCTTTCAGAAATAGAAAGCAAAGGTCCTTTCAGCAATGTCTGGGCTTCTCGTCTCATCATCCGTCACAAGGTACACCCCCGGTGAGTCCCCCAGGGCACTCCTGCTGGACAGCAGGTGGGGGACACGGTGCCCAGCACCTGTGCCCTCGAGGCACGGTCCAGCCTGTCAGCCGACTGTGCAACCGTCCCAAGGTGCCGGGGAGCGGGCTGCACGTTTGCACCTGTGATATATTCGCCTGGACCCAGCTGACCCACCCAGTGTTGGCCAGCTGCGCGCAGTGTGGACAGGTTCTTGACTTCTTGCCGTGATCTCATAGGTCGGGGGTCACTTGAACCCTTGGACAGAGATAAAGCTGTCCAGCTGAGAGGATGGGGTAAGAAAACGCCCACAGGGTACTGTGGGCAGCCCAGGAAAAAGTGCCGGAACACGGCAACACCGCAGTAGTGGATAGAACAGAGCCAGGCCTGGCATGTGTGCCCACTGGGGGCGCGGCAGTGTGGGGTGTCACTACTCCTGAGTGTGCCGTGCGACCAGGTCTCCGAATGCAGAGTCAGTAATTAGGTAAAATCACACGGCTATTCTGAAGCATTAAGCAGAAGAGTGTAATAAACTTGTAAAACCTTTCAGATTCTTTTCATTATGGTGATAGTTTTTTTTTTTTAATTGTATTGAAACTTTTTTTTTTGGCATGATTTTTATTGTGGTAAAATATACATAGCCTAAAATTGACCATTTTAACCATTTTTAAATGTACTCCTCTGGAACATTAAATATCTTTCATATTGTTCTGCAACCATCATCCCGATTCATCTCTAGAACTTTTTCGTCTTCGCAGACTGAAACTCTGTGCCCCTTAAACACCAACTCCCTTCCCCCCACTTCCTAAAGTTTCCGGTGACCCCCATGGCTTCTACTGAGACTTATCATCGTAAAGACCAAAGGAGCCTTCTAGCAGATAGCAGAAGACGTTTCAAGTAACCACCTCCTCCAACAATATATTTAAGTACATTGTTTTCTCATATAGGACTTTTTTTTCCCCCTGTCAGATGTAGATACAAAATAAAGCCACGAACATATGTGGAAATATGTGGCCCCTTTGGAGTAATTGTGCATGCCTTTATTTTGCCCTTGTTGAAAAGAGCGATATAATGTTTATAAAAGAACACTTACAGAGAAGAAAGACTTGGATAAAACCACCGTCTTCCTGAGTTGCTGACAGCTGTTATTCAGTGGAAACCTCAGTGGAAACAAAGAAATATTGCGGCATTGTTTTAACATGAACATTTGAAGTGGCTTCCTTCCAAAGCCTGGCTGATTTAGGTACCTGGGATCTGTAGCCAAAGCCTCCTGTACTGTCTTGATTTCTTCCCTATAGCTATTGTTGATGCAGCTGTGGAAAAGTCTGGTGTGTATCCTGAATCTGCGATTGCTTCCACCCGCTTGCACTCAGCTATTTCTAGGTTATGTCACTGTGTCTTCCTGAGCTGTTGACTGTCCCATTTGCTGGGCTTTTGCTGTCTGGAGGAAAAGCAAGCTGCTCACCGTGGAGGAGATTCACCAGCTTTCCTGGAATGCCGGGGCTGGCGGCAGCCGACACATAGATTTCAATGGAAAACAATTGAACTACCAAGGTAGCAGGAATCTAGGGCATTTAAGAGAAACAGAAAGTTGTTTTTTTTTTTCCCTCCCAAGAAGGGTGGTACCTTTACATCATCTGTTTTTAAAAATTTGTGGCAATGCAGCTTGGCCTATTTTGAGCTGTGGACACTGTCCCATAGCTCTGCCCACCTGGCCCGGGCACTGACTCACCGTGGGCCCTGCTGAGTCATTTCACGTCTCATTTTTTTTTTTTTTCCC
>VSMD01120267.1:0-27374 GCA_008750895.1 Mirza zaza
TCACACGCCCTCACACGTCCTCACCGCGCCCTCACCCGTCCTCACCGCGCCCTCACACGTCCTCACCGCGCCCTCACACGTCCTCACCGCGTCCTCACACGTCCTCACCGCGTCCTCACCGCGTCCTCACCGCGCCCTCACACGTCCTCACCGCGCCCTCACACGTCCTCACCGCGCCCTCACACGTCCTCACCGCGTCCTCACCGCGCCCTCACCGCGCCCTCACCCGTCCTCCCCACAGCAAAAGCACTCCGCCGTCTCTCCGGGGTGAGGGCTGGAGGGAGCCGGTGGACTCTCCCTCCACGACTGGGCGCCGCAGGGCTGTGCACACCTGCTGCGAAGAACTTCCCGCCGGCGAGGACAGACCGTTGACACCCGACCTCGCAGAGCGGCGGCAGCTGACACTGGCGCTCCCTCTCCTCGGGGCCCTCGGACTGCTCGGGGCGGGGCGGAGAACCCCCTTTCTCGCCCGCGCGCCCCGAGCCTAACGACCTCGCGTCCGGGGTCGACTTCCGCCCCAGGCGACCGCGCAGCCCAGGCTATGGACTCCCCTGTACTCGCTCGTCGCAGCTGCCGCCTTCACTCGGGGCGGAGCCGCGTTCCGCAAGCTCACGGGACCCGGAGCTCCCCGGGCGCCTGGCCATTTGCAGGGAGGGCGACAGAACCTTCCAGACACACCCCGTGCTCTCCGCTCCGTGGGAACGTGGCTGCGGAACGGTGCGGGCGGTGGACGAGCCGGCGAGACTGAAGTCAAAGGGGCCGCGCTGGCCCGCCTGTGGGGAACGCCCCCGGGGTGAGTCTCACATGCGGGGCGCGGGTCCCTGCCCCTCTCCCAGCTGCGCGTCCCCTGGCTTGAGTTTCACCTCAGACCGTCCTCGTGGCCGGCCTTCCGCAAACCTTAGTGTGAGGAAGACAAGCGCCTTTCCGTCACCGGGACGAGCGGGAAACGCACCCCTGAGTCTCGTGGGCTCTGATTGGGCGATGTGCCCTTCCCTGGGCCAATCGCTGTGGCCGGAGAAGATGGGGCGCTCTGATTGGCTTATGTTTGCGCCGCGTCAGTCCCAGAGTCGGCCCCAAGCCCACAGCCCAGGATGGGCAGGGCTGGTCCCCACAGGGGCAGTGACGGGGTGGGGGTGGTGGTGACCCGCGGTCAGCAGACTCTGGCCGCGACGGGTAAGAGCGCGGGGGTTGAAGAGTTCCCCTCCCTCCACCAGGCACCTGTGGCGTGGCCTTTGTTGGAAACAGAGGTCGTTAGGGATCTGAGATGACATCATCCCGGGTGCAGGGCGGGTCCTCGAACCCTCACAGGTGTCCTCAGAGAAAGCCACAGGGAGATGTGAGACATGGGGACGCCACGTGACAACAGAGCCACAGACCGGGGCGCTGTGGCCACAAGCCAAGGACATCGGGAGCCCCTGGGAGCTGGAAGGGGCAGGAGGGACCCTCCCCTGCGCTGCGGGGGGCACAGCCCACACCTCGGTTATGGGGCCCCAGGAAACTGACTCACCCTCTGACCTTTGACATGTGACCCTCTGACCCAGGAAACTGACTCACCCTCTGACCTTTGACCCGACCTCCCTCCTCCAGGGGGCTCTGAGAGCACAGCTGTGGCTCCCGTGGTTTACATGCACGTCCCTGCCAAGTCGACCAAGAGTGAGGTCCAGGGACCTTCTGTGTCTGTGTCCTTTATTCCTATTTTATTTTATTTTATTTTATTTCAAGACGGAGTCTCGCTCTGTTGCTCGGGCTAGAGTGAGTGCCGTGGCATCAGCCTAGCTCACAGCAACCTCAGACTCCTGCCTCAGCCTCCAGAGTAGCTGGGACTACAGCCACGCACCACAAAGCCTGGCTAATTTTTTAGTTGTTTAGCTAATTTCTTTCTATTTTTAGTAGAGACGGGGGTCTCGCTCTTGCTCAGGCTGGTCTCGAACTCCTGACCTCGAGCTATCCACTCCCCCCCCTCGGCCTCCCAGAGTGCTGGGATTACAGGCGTGAGCCACCTCGCCCGGCCTGACTTAAACTTTTAAAAATAAATGTGTCGGGTCGTCCATCTGAGTCTCTGGTGGAACAGGCTGGTCCGGCACCGTCTCCATCCTGTGGCCTCTGTCTCAGTGGCATGGGGCGCTCCCCTAGTGGTGGGTGGCGCAGCAGCTAACAGCCTGGGGTGGGGGAGGGGCGGCGGGGGGGGGGCACAGCTCTCAGGACCACCGTCCGCTGGAGGTGCCTTAACTGAGCCCCGCGGAAAGCAGGAGCTGAGCAAGGGTCTCCTGCATCCCTGTTGACCCCTGTTGACGACAGCCTGTGTCTCCTGTGACAGCCAGCGCTCTCTGGCCCACATACAAGGGACCCTGTGGGACCAGGCCCCCCAAGTGCACAAGAGTCAGGGCTACTCCACGACCGGCCTGCCCGGGTCCCCCGATATCGGACGGCGAGTGAGTCACTTCGAGAGCTGCCGTGTTGCTACGGCGAGGACGCAACCGCTCCCAGCCACATGCACCGGGTGCGGAGCCCAGCTGGGCTGGCTGAACCCGAGCGCCCAGTCCCCCAGCAGCACGTGGCTGCCTGGGCCAGCGGTGGTATCTGCCCTCTTTCCCCCAGGACAGCTGACGGGAGGGGCTGGGGTCCCCAGACGAGAAGAATGTGCCGATGTCTGATGGCTAAAAGGACAAAGGGTTGTCTCCAGAGGGAGGTGGGCTTCTCGCAAAGCCTGGGGCGTGTTTTTTCTCAGCCACGGTGCATTGGAAATATTGCTCACAAGTGAGCAAAATCTCTCTTTTGAGAAGCATTTCCTTATGATCTCTTAAGAACCATTTCTTTAAACAAAGCTGCAGTTGGAGATTTTTATAGCCCCGAGAAATTCCAGCTCCAGAGATGCCTTTTATTTGGATCCATTTGACTATTTTAAAGTCTGTTTAACACGTCTCTGGTCGAGTTGGACTGCACTGTGTTGCCGCCGTTGTGGTTACTGCCATTACAATAGGAAATGCATACGGCAAAGCACGGTGTACGGGAGCGGCCCCTCCTGGGTGCCTTCCACGCAGCGGCCCTCAGGACCGTTTAGCTTGGTGTCCACGGGAACATGCCGCGGTGCCTTGAGCGAGGCCGGCGTCTCTTCCGTCTCCCGTGGACATGTGGGGACGTGGCTCTGCCGCCTGGTGGGCTGGTCCCAGGCCCCGCGGAGCCCACTCCCAAGTCCAGGACGGCAGCAGGAAACGGAAAAGGAAGGCAGTCGCCCCGGCACACCTGCGAGTCCACCTGCACCCCCCGGCCAGAAGGTGCCCACATGGCCACAGCCACGGCTCCCTGCAAGGGATGATGGGAAACACAGTCTCCATTCTAGCCCGGGCCCAGCTAAATTTCAGAATTCTATTAGAGAGGAAGAAAAGATAGAAGGGAGATGATAGTTGATCTCTGCTGCATGTAGATGTGGGGGGAGAGGAGGGAGGGGAGGGGGAGAGGAGGAGGGGGGAGGGGAAGGGGGAGGAGGGGAAGGTAGTGGGGAGGGGAGAAAGGAATGGAAAGAGGGAAGGGAGGAGGGAAGGGAGGGGAGGAGAGAAGGGGAGGGGATGGGAGGGGAAGGAGGGGGAGGGGAGGGGAGGCGGAAGGGATGAGGGAGCACGGAGAAGAGGCAGGGACCACCTCCCACACTGCCATCTCACCTCGTGACTTGTGCCGGGTCTCATTCCTCATACACACATCTGTGTTTTGTTTCATTCTCCCGGGTTTCTTCCCTCCATGTCTGAACTGACTTTATCACACGATAGCTTTGTGGAGCCGTGGCAGACACACAGCGTCTCCCTCCGGCCTCCACCCGCCCCGCTCCTCCCCAGGGTGACACTGACAGAGTTTGACCAGCGTCCCTCCCGCCCTCCCTACTAAGCCCCGATTTGGCGGTGCCCTTTCCCTGGTAGGCCTCGGTGCCTGTGGCTCCCTGACCTGCCGCTTTGCCTCCCCGCCAGGCCCCAGGATGCTTGGTGAAAGGGGGGCCTCGTGGGACCGTTTCCGGCTCAGCCTTGCCCAGGTCCGGAGCCAACAGGTGCTGCCGGCCGACTGCTGGGCCACCAGGGGCTGCAAGGCTGGCCGCGCAGAACCGGTGAGGCGGCTCGGAACTCTCCGGTGTGCCTAGGGGGCCCTTTCCTCACAAGCCCGTCCTGCACCGCGTGTGCGTGCTATGCCAGCCACAGCAGCGACACGGTACGAGCTGTGTTCTCCAAGGTGCAACCGAGCACGGAGAGCCGGTTGCGTTTGTCTTCTGCGCCTCGGGGACACGGCTGACAGCTGACAGCACACCCGGCTCGTGAGACCTTCCCGCACCCTCCCCTCCCCCGCCCCTGCCGTGGCGCGGCTGCTGGAGGGGGGGGGGAGCAGCAGAGAGAGGAGACGCACCCCCACCCACCCCTCCCCATGGCGCGGCCCCCTCGCACAGCCCCACGGCAGGCTGGGGACAAGCTTGGACTCTGAGTGGGGGATAGGCAGTGGGGACTGTCACGTGGTGGGGACTCTCACGTGGGCTGGACACGACGCTTACTGGCCTGGGCTTCGGTCTCTGAGTGCGCAGAGCACGGAGGGCCTGGCCCGGGTCTCACGGGGACGGAGGGAAGACTGTCCCTTGAGTGGCACCGACGGGCAGTCAGGAGGGAGGGGGACACAGTTCTCAGTTTCCCCCAGGCAGACTGTGTGCGGGATAAGACACCACAGTGCGACCGGGCGTGGTGGCTCACGCCTGTCATCCTAGCACTCTGGGAGGCCGAGGCGGGAGGATCATTTGAGCCCAGGAGTTGGAGGTTGCTGTGAGCGAGGCTGACGCCACGGCTCTCTAGCCTGGGTGACAGAGTGAGACTCTGTCTCAAAAAAAAAAAAAAGACACCACAGTGCCACGGCCACTCCCAGACGCTGGAACCAGCTGTGAGATTCCAGCACGCACAGCAGCAGCAGTCAGCAATCCTTCCAGACTTTCCTCTCTGCTTCCCACGGGAAAACGCTCTGTCCCACTTTATCTATTAACGCGCACTTAACCGAGCGCATTCATTACAAACACGTGCGGCTCACAGACCGCCATCTAGGTTAGAAACCGTGCACGATGTCGTACACCGCTCAGTTTTGCCCTGCACTACTTTGCATCGAGTGATCTCTTTCCCTTATACAGCGATGCCCTTCTCAATATAAACAACTGTGTTAATTAAATGCCAAGCAGACAGGAAGGGATTTTCATCCCACACGTGTCAGGTCAGATGGCTAACAAAGCCGGGAAAACCCACGCCCAGCGCCCCGTCTAGGAAAAGCGCGTGACGGCCCCGCCCCGCCAAGCACCCTCCCGGGAGGCCGTTCTCCCCGGACCTCGGTGTGCCCGGCTCTCCACAGACTTCCTGCCACGAGTTCCACGCTGCATTGTCTCTGGACGTGAGGCAAATGGGTGTTTTCCCCGCCCCCTGTCCCCAGCGTCCTGCTCTTCCCACCTGACGACCAGCTCCCGAGGGGCCACGGCGTTGCCACGTGCGCTGTGGCGGGTTTGCCGCAGTGTCCGTGTGCAAGACGCCGCGTGGTTTCTGGGCTCCGGCTGCCACGGGGGCTGCTGCCGTGGGCTGCCCCTCCCCGGCTCCCTGCCCTGCATGGGGATCGGCCCACCCCATTTCCGTGGCCGTGCGGCCCCTAGGGGCGTGGTGGGGGGAGACCAGGGACCCACGGCGTGGCCCTGGCCCCGTGCTGGCACGCGTCCTCCCTGCCCCGATGTCATGGAGGAACAAAAACAGACCGCTGCACAGCAAGGGGCCCTGGAGTAACTCAGCTTGGGCGGAACCAGAGGGCCGCGCTCTGGGCTTACCGACGTTTCTGCGAGACAGAAAACAAACCAGGTTTATGGTGTTGGGAAGGGGTCAGAGTTCAGCGGGAGCCCCGCCCGCTCCCGGCGCAGCGTGAGAGCCACGGCGATCTATGGCCGCTCAGGGGCCCCACCATGGCGCTCGGGGACCATGGCGCACAGGAACCTCAGCACAGATGCCCGAGGACGGCTGCCACCTGCCCCAGCTGCCTGGAGAGGTGACGGTGACCTCTGCATGGCCCAGCTGCAGCTCAGCCTTCCCAGGGGAGGAGAGTCGGTCGTTAGGGTTCCTGGAGCCGGGCGCTCCCCTCCCACACCTCTGTTTTCATTCCCTTTGGCTCCTTCCACTGAGCCACACTTGCTCCTGGTCTGCTCCTGCCCTGCTGGCCCCACACCTGGGGCCACACCCTCCCCTCACCTGCCCCAGGGCCTTTGCACACCCCCACCTGGGGCCACACCCTCCCCTCGCCTGCCCCAGGGCCTTTGCATACCCCCACCTGGGGCCACACCCTCCCCTCGCCTGCCCCAGGGACTTTGCACGCAGGGGAGGCTCTGGCCCCACTGCAGAGCCCCCATTACGTCCCCCTCTGCCCCGTCTGAAGCCCTGCCCTGCCGAGTCCACGAGCATCAAACACGGTCAAACACGCATCTGGCCGTGGGGTCCTGCGCATTCCCAGGGGTGTCTCCCCCAGTCTGGCCCCGGCCGGCTCCTCCGTGGACGCGCGGTGGCCCCACTCGGTCTCCCTGTGGCGGCCAGGGGAAGGCAGGTGGGCGGAGGGCGGGAGGCCGAGTCCGGGCGCTGTGTGCAGGGCGGGGACGTGTGACCGAGGCTCCGGCTGGCGGCCGGCGGCAGAGAACCTCCCCGAGGACTGATAAGACCGCAGGAGGCAGGGCGCACCAGGCTCCTGATGCCACTTCCGAGGTCTTGGCCAGCAGCGACACGGATGGGGACGCCCCTGTGCCCCGAGAGACGCAGCAGCAGGAAGTGGCGGTGTCACTCTCAGGGGCCACGGCCCCGCCTGGTGGACACGGGACACACGTGTCCCCCAAGAGCAGCACCCTGGTCTCAGCACGGACTCGGGAAGTCGCTGTGATATGACGGATGTTTCTGGGAAAAGCTAGCGGGGAGGGTTCTCGGAAGACGGGTCACCCAGGAGCTGCTGCCGCCAGCAAGCTTCACAATGTCCTCACGGCAGCAGCTGCCGCCACACGGTCCCGCCCTTGGGGACATCCGTGTGAGCAGAGTCCTCGTGGGGGGCCGAGGCCCAGTGACCCCAGCGAAGACCAGCCTGAGAGGGGCCACCTGGGGACGCCAGGGGGGTGGAACGTGTTGGAGCTTCAGTGTCACCCCTGCCTGTCCAGGACCGAGTCCGTTGGTCTAGCCAGGTGGCTGGGGGCAAAGGCTCCCATGCACACGCTTGCACATGCATGCACACACAACGTCACATGCTGGACACCATGTCCCTCAGTGGCTTTGCTGGACTGCCCCCTCCCCTGCCCTTGGCCGAGGCACCCAGCGTGGCTCCCGGACCCAGGCCGTGGAGACTGCAGGCGTGTTCACACCCAGTTCAGTGTCCACGTGTCCAGCTCTTCCTGCTGCCCCGGGCTGAGTGGACTCTGCCCCAGGAATCCCAGCAAATCTGCATCCCTGAGGGAAGCCAGGGCAGGAAGCCCGGCTCTGCCGGTTCGGCTTCCATCAGCCTCCAGGCTTTACGAGTGCGGCCTGGCGGGGTCAGCGGTGCCGTGTCGAAGGCAGAGACAGGCCAGCGGCACTCGGTTCCCTTCAGCGGCCACCCCAGAGCCAGGACGGCAGGGTCACCCGCGGGGGGTGTGTGGCTGGGGAGGGACACACCTCCCTCCCCAGCCAGACACGGGAGGGGACGGAGCCCCAGGAGAGGAAGGGGGACTCTGCTGTGTGGATGTGGCTCTGCCGGCCGCAGCTCCCACACCGTGATAGACATCAGGCACCTTTCCCACAGGGCACGTGGCCTGCCTTCACGTGGCACACCTTCACGTGGCATGCCTTCATGTGGCCCGCCTTCATGTGGCACGCCTTCATGTGGCACGCCTTCACGTGGCACGCCTTCATGTGGCCCGCCTTCATGTGGTTTGTCTTCACACAGACACCCTGGATTTTCCATCTTATTGCCTGAGACACCTGCCTTCACGCAGAGGATCCCAAACACAGGGGCTTTGGGCGGAGAAGCTTCTCTGGGAACCCGAATCGGGCAGGAGGTACCTGTTCTCAGATCCTCCAACTCCCCATCCTCTAAATCTGCACTTACTGGAGTCGACAGCCAAGCCGTTCACACTTAAACAATTAATATGCCTGAAGACCTCGCAAACATGCAGCGGGGGGAGTGGCTGCGTGGATTATAGGACGGCTTCTCGGATAAGGTCACTCGTTTTTATGATCCTGTTTAATTTGGATTTGCCGGGCTTCCTTTCATTATCCCACAGGCCGGTCTTAATAATCAAGATCTATGTTGTGTGCTTTGTGGCATAATTGAAGCCGCTGCTTAATTAGAAAAGCTATCTACCTCTAGACAGAGGAAATCAATGATGTAATGGGGGGAGTGGGGGAGGACTTTGGTTTGAGAGCGGATGGAATTGCCTGTCGGTGCTGGAATGCACGCACACACACACACACACACACGCATGCATGCACACGTGAACACATACACCCACACATACGTGCACATGCATGCATGCAATGCACACCCACACATGCACACATGTGAACATGTGCATGCATGTGTACATGCACACTCACACATACATGCACACACATACACACATGCACGCACACAAACACACATGCATGCACACACCCACATGCACACCCACAAGCACGCATGCACACACATGCACACGCACACACACCCCTACATGCATGTGCGTTTCTGGCGACCGGGCCTGTCAACCCCCGCAGGGAGGCCGTGTCTGGCGGGATGATCGGCCCCTGGAGGGTAAAGCTGTTCATGGAATCAAAGTCTGACAGTTTCACGTGGGCACAGACTGACCTCGCATCGGTCTCCTCACTTATCTCATCAACCCCAACATTCGCCGGGGCCACCAAGTGCCAGGCGCGGCCGCCACAGTGTGACAGCACAGCACCCGCTCTCTGTGCAGGGCGGCAGACGCCGCCAGCACCCGTCAACATCACAGACCCGACTGTCGGCATTTTGCCGCATCCAGCCCCAGCGTCCTCACGGGTGTCCCCAACCAGCCTCGAGCCACCACTGTGCTTTCTCTACTGACGCCGGGACTCAGGGATTGGGGGGGGCGGTCGGGGACTGTCTCAAGGTCACGGTCAGGCTGGGCTGAGTGGCTGGCGCTGGCCGGACACCTCTCTCAGGTCACGCAGGGACGGTCCGTGTGGACCCCCGCGTGGGCTCCCACCGTGGCCCCACCCAGCGCCCGTGGGCAGAGGCGGTGAGTCCTTCCCGCCCCAGCCCTGGGTGACACAGCGACGCTGTGCCTTCCTCTCTGGGGTTCCCTGACACAGAGGCCGCCCGATCCTGGCGTGGGACACAGGATTCCAGAAGGGATGATTCTGTACCCGTCTTTGGAAAACACACTCTGCCACGCTGGGTTATGTGAAGAAGGTCAGGTTCTGGGGGGAAAATGCATGTACTAGAACAGGAGTCAACAAACTGTGGCCCAGGGGCCCTGCCTGGCCACCGCCTGTCCTCGTGAGGAAGGTTTAGTGGCTCACGGCCACGCCTGTTCACGCGCACACCAGCTGCGGCTGCCGTTAGGCCATGAGACCACGTTGAGGGGTTGCCACCGAGACCACATGTCACGCTGGAAGCGTGACACATTAACGTCTGGCCATTCTGGGAAGAGGCGGCTGACCCCCCCGCCAGAACACTGGCCATAGGGGAGTGTCACTGGGCAGCTGACCGCCCGGTCCTTCAGGTGTCAAGGAAGCAGGAACCCAGGCCAGGCGCGGTGGCTCATGCCTGTAATCCCAGCACTCTGGGAGACCAAGGCGGGCGGATTGCTCGAGGTCAGGAGTTCGAGACCAGCCTGAGCAAGAGCGAGACCCCGTCTCTACCAAAAATAGAAACAAATTAATTGGATGGGTAAAAAATATATAGAAAAAATTAGCCAGGCATGGTGACACTTGCCTGTAGTCCCAGCTACTCGGGAGGCTGAGGCAGGAGGATCGCTTGAGCCCAGGAGTTTGAGGTTGCTGTGAACGAGGCTGATGCCAAGGCACTCACTCTAGCCTGGGCAACAAAGCAAGACTCTGACTCAAAAAAATTTTTTTAAAAACGAAGCAGGTCCCATGTCAGCAAAGCAGGCAGGTGGGACCAGAGTCTGGCGCCTGAGTTGCAGCCGGACCCAGCTGGGGAGACGCTTCCCTCGAGAGGCCTTTCCCCTGGCCAGAGCTCCGGCCTTTGCCTCCAGCGGCCCCTCCCCTGTCAGCACCCCCACCGCAGGAACCTGGCTCAGACGGGTGACGTGCAGAAGCTCCTCGGTTTGCAAAGCTGCCGGGTCCCGGGTAAGCTGCAGGGCTTGCTGGGCGCAGGGGCTCAAACGTGTGGTCTTGGGACGTCTCTCTGCCCCCCTCCCATGCCAGGCCCGTTTTGCACAAGCTTTCCTCCACCTGCTGGTCCGCAGGCGGGAGCTCTGACCCCCAGGGTGGTGGTACTGGGGGATTAGCGCCCTCTCGGGAGGCAATCCGGGGAGCCCCTGCCTCCCCCGCTGTGAGGGTGCAACCCGGACGCAGCCCCTGGCTCACCTGCAGCACCTGGCCTGGACGTGCGGCCTGGGGAACTGGGGAATGACTGTTGATCATGTGCCACCCAGTCCGGGGGGCCTTGTCACAACAGCTCCGAGACCCCCACCCCGTCCCCGCCCTCCTCCCCTCACCCGACGTCCCCTCTGGCTTTTCGTAACCTCTCCCCATTCCAGGCCTGTCCCCAGGACCCCAGCTCCGGGGACCCCCGGAGACACCCTGCGCAAGCTGCAGGTTCCCCACAGGGCTCCCCAGGGCCTCCGGGGAGAATTAAAGCAGTCGGCGGGGTTTCGGCGGGGGAGGATGCAGTCAAGACACTTCTCAGATCTTTGTTCTATCCTAAATTTGAATGCAGCATCCAACTCTCTGAGCACATCTCAGGATGTAAATAATTCAGACTTCTGAGTTTTAAAAAAAAAAATCCAAAATAAAAAAAAAATTAAGTATTAAAAAATGCAAGTTATTTGGGGACTTAAAAATAGCACAGCAGACGGAATATGAGGATATAAACCTGGAGGTGTCGTCTCTGTGGCCCACGGCCCGACCCCGGGAGCTGGTGATGGCGCAGCCCTAGAGAAGCCGCCGCAGACCCCGGGCCCCTCTCTGGTCCTGACGCCTCTGGGTGGTAACTCGGGACTATGCAGAAACCCGGACAGGGGAAGAGGAGGCTTAATTGCTCCCATCCCCAGGGCTGGAGCCACGGCCATGGGCTGCTCTCTGTCACTACCGGGCGCCCGGGAGGAGGGCTCCCTCCTGCGCTCACCCCGTCTGCCCTTCTGTCAATGGATGGGGACTCGACCGCTCCCAGCAGCTCCAAACGGGTTTCCACAGCACACACAGCTCAGCCTCGGGCGGCGAAGGGACATGGAGACCTGTCTCTGGAGCCTGGAGCCCCTGAGTGAGGTCAAGGGGTTGGAAAGCCAGGTGGGGTCACTTCCTTCTACCCCCAAAGGTGCTGACCCTGCCCTGGCTCATCTCAGAAGATGTCGCTGGTCCCTGGCTTGATGCCGGGGACCCCAGGGCAGTCTCGGCCCCTCCCCCAAGCCCGCCCTCCGTGGCCACAATTGGAACCCACAGCGTCTAGACGGTGACACAAGATGGCAGTGAGGTCCATATGTGGGATGTTGGAACCAATGAGGAGCTCCGTGGTTTCCCAGCGACTGTGGCTTCGGTCCGGCCTGCTCCCCTGTCCCCCCAGGCCCCCACGATGCTGACCTCAACCTTATTTCCCATGGGGAGCGTGTGACCAAGGCTTGACCAATCAGTGAACTCTGTTCCTAGGCCGCTGGCTGTGATTGGCTCCCAGATGGGCACATGACCCAACATGGGCCAATGAAAGCCATGCCTGAGATTATTGCTTGAATTGTTGCCAGGAGAGAGTGTTCTGAGTCTGAATCTGCCACCTAGGACAGTGTGCATGCCCTGCAGCCTGAGGATGGGGCTGGGCTGGTCCTCATGTCACCTGTCCCCTCCCCAGGCCTGTGTGGCCTGCTGGGCTAGGTTCCCTCACCTACTGGCTTGGGCTCCATCCAGGGAGACAGCAGCAGAGACTGACAGGTGGGAGGAGTGAGGGCTCCCCGTCCCCTCCCTACCCGCCCATTTTCTTCTCTCCAAAATTTCTGTCCCTGCCACGTGTTCACATCTCCAAAAGCTCCAGCTCTTGCTGGGCCCCCATGGTGTTATTTCTGCCCTTTGTCCCCTGGGCCTTGGATAGGAGAGCCTCCCACTGCTGCTACTTCCTGGGTGCCCTGACACCCCCATGGGTGTCCTGGGCTCTTCCCATCCCCGCTTGAGGAATCTGTCAATTCCTGCCAGGATCTCGACCGACACAGGGGCCAACCTGGAAGCAGGACGATGCTGTCGGCCATCGTCCCCTAGATGTGAACCCTCTCTGGGGGCCCTCTCTGGGGTACTGGGGTGCTGGACCCCAGCGCTTCCCGGAAGTTCCTGGCAGGCCCCTGTGGGAGGGCGGGGGCTGTGCACTCACTTTTTGGGCCTGTAGTCGGGGATGGTCCTGTCCAGGGAGATGCGGTTGCTGAGCTGCGCGTTGTAGCCGTACTCCTCGAACGCGCCCTCCATCTCGTGGCTGTCGTCCCGCAGGGTGGTGGCCAAGCCGCCCTGGCCCAGGCCCCGCGGCCCCTCCACCAGACCCATGGGCTTGGCAAGGCCTACGGGGAGAGCAGGAGAGAGAGGGTCAGGCAGCCCCGGCGCAGACCGGCGCCCCAGCGCAGACGCCCTCCCCCCATCTCTCCCTAACTCGGCACATTGCATACAGACTGCAGGACCCTGGAGGAGGCAGGGTAAGAGCTGGGGGCCCAGGGGCGGGGTTCAGCGCAGGGTTTGGGGCAGCGACACTGTACTGTGTGAGGCTCCAGTGGTGGATACATTGTACATCTGTCCAACCCACAGAACTTACAGCACCAGAGGAGCCCTGAGCCAAGGGACTTCAACTAGCAACAATGTATCCAGCAATGTGTCAATATCAGCCCAGTGCAGACTCCAGACTTTAGCGAACAGCAACAATGTATCAGTATCTAGCAATACTGGTCCAAGGATTGTGACAGACACGCCTGGCTAGGCGAGTTTTTGTAAAGTGCTCTCACGCCAGGGGACGCTGTGGTTGGGAACTCTCTGGTCAATTTTTCTGTCAATCTGAAAAGGCTCTAAAAAGTAATGTCTGATTAATGTCCAAAAATATTAACTTGGGCCAGACATGGTGCAGGAGGATCGCTTGAGGATCACTTGAGCTCAGGAGCTCGAGACCAGCCTGAGCAAAAGTCAGACCCGTTTCTACTGAAAATAAGAAAGCTCGCCGGGCATGGTGGGGCACACCTGTAGTCCCAGCTCCCCGGGAGGCCGGGGTGGGAGGATCGATTGAGCCCAGGAGTTGGAGGCTGCAGCGAGCTATGACGATACCACTGCACTCTAGCTTGGGTGACAGAGTGAGACTCCGTCTCAAAAAAAAAAAAAAAAATCAACTTAAAAGATTGCAAAGAATTTTAAAAGATTAACTTTAAAAAATGGAAAGCAGGCCGGGCGTGGTGGCTCAAGCCTGTAATCCTAGCACTCTGGGAGGCCGAGGCGGGCGGATTGCTCGAGGTCAGGAGTTCAAAACCAGCCTGAGCGAGACCCTGTCTCTACTATAAATAGAAAGAAATTAATTGGCCAACTAATATATATAGAAAAAATCAGCCGAGCATGGTGGCGCATGCCTGTAGTCCCAGCTACTTGGGAGGCTGAGGCAGAAGGATCTCTTGAGCCCAGGAGTTTGAGGTTGCTGTGAGCTAGGCTGATGCCACGGCACTCACTCTAGCCTGGGTAACAGAGTGAGACTCTGTCTCAAAAAAAAAAAAAAAATGGAAAGCAGTTGCCCACCACCTCACCTCCCCTGGAGGCCGCCACTACACTCTAACTCCATCACAGCGCGCACCACGGAACGCCACTCCTGATGAGGATGGCCGAACAACTGTCACCTACAACAGCTTAGATGAGGCTGGAAAACGTTTTGCCGTGTGAGAGCACACACGCAGAAGAGGACGTCCTGCCCGGCCGCCCAAGAAAAGCTCAAGAGCAGGCAGAACTGCCCAGAGCGGGAGCGGGGCTCCCCTGGTGGGTGGCGAGGTGTTGGTGGGAAAGGCCCCACAGAACTTCCGTGGCCACGTGGGGCCAGCGTCCGGGCCGGAGTGTGCAGCATGGGAGCCCAAGAAGCCGGGCCGAGGAGGGTTCCAACTGGCTGGTTGTGCCAGGGCAGTGGACGGGGCTCAGAGACGTCCCCACAGCTGCGCCCAGAGTGAGCGAGGAGACGAGGTGAGTGTCTGGGCCTGGCAGAGACGGGGCAGCCAGCGTCCCCCAAGCCCGTCCAGGGCCTGGAGGTGGTGGGAGCTGCTCAGGTGACGGCAGCCCTGAGTCCAGGGGCGCGGACCTGGCTGTGTCATCGGGGGACCTTGTTAGACACAGGCCAACCCTCAGGTCCGCGTGGGTGGACAGCTGGCATTGCCCACGGAATCCAGACGCAGCCGGTCTGGGGCCCCACGCGGGGACGCTGGCCTTGGAGCCGGGTCTCATGGCCTCGGGCTTGCTGGGGTGTAGACCTGCCCTGCTATTCAGAGCCGGCGTCACCCACCTGTTGCCCGGGCTGGGACCGTGGGGGGCTGCAGGGCGGGGGACTCTGGGATGGGGGCCTCCAGCCGGGAGTGGAGCAGAGCAAGAGGCGGCCTCGGGGAGGTGGGTTTGGGGTCACAGCTGCCTGTCGTTTCCCTGCCACGGTCCTCCTCCTCCGGAGCCAGAAAGATCTGTAGCAGCTTCACAATCGGAACCCTGCAGATCCAACTTCCCTTTTAAGGAAGGTTGCACGCAGGGGTTTCGGGACTATCTGCCCCCACCGACTGCCTCTCTTAGCTCCAGCATCCGCCCCGATCTCCTCTCTGGAAGAATTCCTTCCGCAGAGGTGGGAGGATCGCTTGATCCCGGCAGGAGGTAGGGCAGAAGGAAGGAAGCCAGGGAAGATGTGAAGGTGTGAGATGGAGCCGCCAACACGCCCGGGCTGTGCGGGACCCTCCAGTGGCAGCGGGCAGGTGGGGACGGCCGCCTCCAGCCTGGGGAGCCAGCCGGGCCCGCGGACCCGTCCTCGCCTGTCCCAGCCGCCCCTAGCCAGGCTTCACGAGTGTGCGGCGCTGCACGCTGGGGTCGGCGGTGACGTGGAAGACCGGGCTGCCCAGGCAGGTGTGGGTGGGACTGTGTCCTCCGGGCCCTGGGCACCGCGAATGTGACCTTGTTTGGAAACAAGGGTCTTTGCTGATATGTTCAAGGTCAGGCAAGGCCACCCCAGAGTGTGCCAGGCTCCAGGACCCGTGTGGCTGCCGTTGTCCTACGAAGAGGGGACAGAGACACACGGGAGGGGCCACGGGAGGAGGAGGCAGGGACTGGAGTGATGGGGCCACAGCGAGGGACGCCTGGGGCCCAGGGAGTGGGACGGGGGTGGGGGGAGGATCTCCCCCTCTGCAGCCCCTGGAGGCCCTGCCGGCACCCTGGTTTTGGACTTCTGGGCTCCGAAACAGGGAAAGACTCCAGTGCTGTTGTTTAAGCCACCCAGCGTGTGGGGACTTGTTGTGAAGGCACCCCCAGGAGTGACCGCACAGCCTCCTGCCACCGACCCACGCGGCCCACTCGGACCAGCGGACGCAGCTTTGCTCAGAGCCAAAGAGAACCGTTAATGCAAAATATGGAGGAAATTGCAGAGGACATAACCAAATGGAAAAACATACAATGCTCATGCATGGGTAGAATCAGCACCGTTAAAATGTCCTCGCGGATCATAGATTCCATGCAATCCCCATCAAAATACCAATAGCATTTTTCACAGATGTAGGGAAAAATAATTCAATGCTTTGTCTGGAAGTGGAAAAGAGCCAGAGTAGCAAAAGCAATCCTCGGCAAAAAGGACAAATCCGGAGGCATTGCGTTGCCAGACTCCAAACCACACTACAAGGCTACAGTAACCCAAACAGCATGATACTGACACAAAAACAGAGACACGGACCAATGGAACAGGATGGAGAACCCAGATATCAACTATCTACCTGCAGCCAACTGATCTTTCACAAAGCAGACAACAACACACGCTGGGCAAAAGAAACCCTATTCCATAAATAGTGCTGGGGAAATTGGATAGCCGCATGCGGAAGATTGAAACTTCTGGGGGACTTATTTCTTACAGTCCTGGAGGCCGGGAGTGCAAGGTGGAGGGGCTGCACCTGGCGGGGTCTTCATGCTGCCTGGGCCATAGAGGAAGGTCAGAGGGCCCTGAGCACACGGGGGAGGGAGAGGGGAGGCTTGGGGGGGCCTGGGAAGGAGGGGAGTGGGGGAGGGGAGGGGCCGGGTTGCCCCCTGCCAGGAGCCCACTCAAGGTAGGACAGACCCTGGGACCCGCCCAGCATCCTAGCTGACACCTCCAGCCCTGGCCCCACCCAGGCAGGGATGTGCGGGCCGTGCAGGTGCACCCAGACTGAACACGGCCCTGGCTGTGGGGACCAGGAGCCCCCCTGCAGGTGGGCGGAGACCAGCCCCTCCCCGGACGGGCGGGGCAGGTGTGCTGGGCCCGGGAGGAGTCCCAACCCTGGCGCTCAGCTGTCACGAGGGAAAAGGACGCAGTTTGCTTTTTGTCCCCTCTTAAAATTATCGTGGAAGGTGTCCGTGTTATACTCAACCGTGCTCTTAGCGAGGGTCTTTCCCTACGTGCTTACGCATTTATTTATCACTTACGTGTTAATTACATATATAGGATTGTTTACTGATTTCAGGAATCAAACCACTAGCTCAGAGATACAGGCATTTTTATGGATCTTGCTGCCAAATTACTTTCCAGAAGGTTCAGATGAGCTTTATTTTCCTGCCAGCAATATATGCTTTCACTCCTTTAATTAGAAAGTGCAGTTCTTCTGATTGAAAAGGTCATAAATGCTTGCGGAGGAAATTACACACACACACACACACACACACACACACACATGCATGCAGGATCACCCCGGGTCTCCCTCTGCAGGGAAAACCAATATCAGTCCTTTAGTGCTCCCTATTATTTTTATAAGATTATATACAATGGCTTCAGCTCAGTTCAATCAATATATACGGCGAGCGTACCAGTCTGCATTCTGTTCTTATCGCCGCATCTTAAGCATTTTCCCGTGTCACTAAAAATGCTTCGCAGACGTAACTTTTGATGGCTGCAAGCATAAAATGCCGATCAGTGGCTGCGCCGTGTACTCGCTCCCCCTCCTGGCGTCTGGGAGACGCTCACAGTGCGGACGAGACGTCGGGCCGTGAGCAGGGCACCCTGCAAGCACCTCGCAGCAGGTGGGGACGGGGACCCGGCCGCTGTGCCAGGCGGGTGGCTCGGAGCCTGCAGGAGGGGCCGCGCTTGTCAGGTCCTGCGTGTGGATGAATCACGCCGGGGAGAGCGAGCCATCCGGACCACGTTTCTCAGACACGTCCTCTTGGTCCAGCCTGCGGACGGTGACGACAGTCCAAGCGCCGAACGGCGTCACCGGGTGTCCACGTCGGGGGGATGGGGGGCCGTGGGCCAGAGGGTCGCTGCCACCCCGGGGTTTGGGTCCAAGATGACACATCTAAACTTTCCAGGGAAGGCGGCACTACATAGATGCATGTCCCTAAATACCAGCCGCTCGTCCACATTCCGGGAGAAACGCCTGGCGTTAGACACACGCCCGGTGCGCGTGGAGCCCTGCCCCCAGAGAGCCCAGGGTCTGACCCTGGAGCCCGAGTTTGCTGCCTCACGTGGTCTGAGGGACTTTGCAGCCGTGGCTACGTCGAGGGTGTCCTGGGCTGTCGTGGTGGCCCTGGGTGCAGTCACGGTGTCCCTCCACTCGAGAGGCAGAGGGGATTCGACGAGAGAGGAGTCGGCGTGGGAAGGCGGGTCGGAGACTGGAGCAAGTTGGCCACCAGCCGCGGATTCCAGGAGCCCCTGCAGCTGGAGGGACAAGGAGAGACCCTCCCCGCAGCCTGCATGGGCGGCAGCCCTGCCCACACCTCGGTGAGGTCCGCTTGGGTGCCTGTTCTCCAGAACGGACAGAGAATAAGTTTGTGCCCCTTGGCATGGCCCTTTGAGTCCTCTCCTGCCTGGAACGAGGACTCAATGCTCGGGGCTGCAGCAGCCGCTGTGCGACCGTGAGGTGGGTGTCACACGGGGGAGGGGAGGGTCCCTGTGCGACCTGTCCCCACCTGCCCTCCGGGTCAGTGCTGGGCTGGGCACTCGGGTGCACACTGAGGGCTGGCACCTTCCTCGCAGCCTCCTGCCCTCCCTGCCGCACTCCTGAACCCTACGATTGACTTAGAGCAAAATGCAACGCCCCCTCCCCAGGCCCCCGTGGCCCCAGCCCACCTCCCCGCCCCACCTCCGGTTCTGCCTGTGCCCCCTCGCTCACTACGCCTGGAGCCCCAACCTCCTTCCCGTCGTCCCCTCACACGCTGAGCCGCGTGGGCGGCTGCGGATTCCCGACTTGGAGGGAAGTGGGGCCTCCCGGCTGGAGCCGCCGCTTCCCATCTGTCGCAGCCACCGGGGCCAATTTCCGGGAGCAAACAGCCCGGCGGGGAGGCTGCCCGTCTCCGGAGAACATCAGGGGAGGCGGCAACGCCACGGACCCTTCCGGAAGGGGCGAGGGACGCCGTCCCCCGGCAAAGCCGCCTGAGGGGTTTGACTGCCAAACAACCGGGGGGGGGGGCAGCCCCCACCTTGGGGTCCAGGCTCCACGCTCCCTGGGGACCCCGAGGCGCTGGTGGCCCGGGGAAGGGGCTCGGTGCCAGCCCCTCCCACGACAGCAGGCGGCAAGCCAGGGAACCACGGAGGCTGTCAGACGTGGACACGGCAGCGAGCGACGGGCGTCCGGGGAGATGGCGAGGAGCCATGGGGCCAACGGCGTGAAGCCTGAGGTTTCGCGGCAACGCCAGAGCTCGGGGAGGACGGAGCATCGGCCGCTATTTCTTTTTCTTTTTGTGAGACGGAGTCTCAGGACGGCCCAGAGGTGAGCACCGCTATTGCTCCACTTCACAGATGGAGAAACCAAGGCCGGTGAGCAGCCACCCCCCCACCAGGCTGTGTGAGGGGCAGGCGGTGGGGCCAGGACCCTGAGCCCGGCCCGGGGTCCGGCCCACGCCCGAACCTCAACACTCTGCTCCACCGATTCAGATAATCTTGTCGGCCTCCCCTCCCCCCATCCCCCCCGGCTAAGTGCTCAAGCACTCGGAATATTAACGGGCATTTCCCCCCAATTTTCTCAAAACAGTGTGAAAATAGTCCCTCGTGGGACCCAGACCCTGACTGTTATTTTCTGACTTGGAAATAAAATCAAAGCGTGCTGGGTTTCAGATTGGGACGACACACAGAGGTCATTTGACTGCGCCGTTCTGTTGAAAATAAAAATAGTCCCTCTCTGCTGTGAGACGCAGGAGAGGTGGCAGTCCAAGCACGGGGCTGGCCAGGCCGCGTCCTCCCGGCCAGTCTCTGCGGGAGGCGGTCGGGCAGTGCCTGGGCTCCAATCCCACCCCGACCCCCCAACCGTTTGCCCGGGGCCAGGTCCTGCCTCTGTGGGTGGCCCAGAGGACCAGGTGCGCCAGACTCCTCGAGGCTTGGAACACATCACACATCTTTCCTCCTTAGCTCTCGGGGTTTGGGGGCGCTAAACTCGCAGCTCATGGACGCAGTGAGCGTTGCAGGGGAGAAAGGGCATGCCTCGAACCGTGGTTTGGGTGGGGCAAAGTCATAACATGTAACCAAAATGCTTGTACCCCATAATAACCTGAAATAAAAAGAAAGAAAAAAAAAAAAAAAAGGCCGGGCACGGTGTCTCACGCCTGTCATCCCAGCACTCTGGGAGGCCGAGGCGGGAGGATCGCTCAAGGTCACAGGAGTTTGAAACCAGCCTGAGCAAGAGTGAGACCCCTGTGTCTACTAAAAATAGAAAGAAAATTAATTGGCCAACTAAAAATATATAGAAAAAAATGAGCCGGGCATGGTGGCGCATGCCTGTGGTCCCAGCTACTCGGGAGGCTGAGGCAGGAGGTTCGCTTGAGCCCAGGAGTCTGAGGTTGCTGTGAGCGAGGCTGACGCCACGGCACTCTAGCCTGGGCAAAAAAAAAAAAAAAAAGGCTCAGGGCGGGAGTCAAATGGCCCCAGGGAAAACCAGCTCCACACTGGGACTGCAGGGCACCTGCCCCGGGTCTCTGCAAGAGACCGGAAGGGGCATTTGGAGAGTGGAAGGAGGGCAGCCTTTCACCCGAGAACAGAGCAGGGTCGAGGACCAAGGTGGGGGCCACGCAGACACCCTCCCCAGCCACACTCGGGCCTATTCGTCTCTCCCCCCCCTACCAGGACAGGCCCTCAGAGGCAGGCCCCCGACCGGCAGATTGGAGTGACCCGGACCCAGCCGGTCCCCTGGAGGCCCAGGCACGAGGCTGGTCCTCGGCCCTCCGAGCCTCTCCCAGCCCCGGGCCCCCAGCGAAGGGGGTGGCACGCCGGGCAGACGCGGGCCCTGCTCCCCACCGTGCAGCTGGCCCTCCCCCCCAGCCAGGCCCAGCGTGTCCGTGTTCTGAAGGGAAGCAGATAGCAAACAGCTGAACGAACTTTCTTTTTAAAAATCTACTCCATGCTATGTCTGTGCTAAAAAAGGAACCAGCAAAGGAAGGTGCTTTGCAGTTCTCAGCCTCGGCTGACCTTGTTTCCCGCCCTGCTGGGGAAAGGGTGGGCACGGCCTCCTGCGCACACCCCCGGGCACCCTGCCCTGCCCCAGGGCCGCAGCCCACCACCCTGCAGGGCGGGTCGGGGGTCTGACCCTCGCCCGGTTCCTCCCGCCATCGGAATCCCCAAGGCGCCCACGAGGCGGCCATCGCACTCTGCCATCTCAGACGCCCCCGGGCTGCTCAGCCCCATCTCCGCCCTCCCCGGGGCCCTGTCCTGCCCTGCCCTGGGGACGGCCGGCAAGACGTGGAGACACTCTGGCCACACCGGGCCGGGGTGGGGTGACCAGCACCCCAAGGAGGAGGCCAGGGTGCTGCCTGGGACGGCCCGACCACCCCGCCGCGCGCCCCAGCAGAGGCCCCCACAGTGCTGGGAGGAGCAGCTTGGTTCGGCCGCAGGGCACCCCAAAAGGGCTGCCCTCGTTTGCCGTGTCTGACTTTTCACCCCGCCGCCCCTCCTCCGCCTGCACCAGCCGCACCAAGGTCACCTCCGCGCTAAGCCCGTGTCCTCCCGGGGCTGTGGAGAGCAGCTGGCCTGTCGGTCGCCTGCCCCTCGCGGCTGCTGCCTCTCAGCCACGTGCCCTGCTCCAGGTGCTTCCACTTGGGTCCTCGCTGCCCAGCACCCTGGCCTCAGGCCGAGGACTTGTGTCTTCCCAGCCACACTTGCTCCTCGTCGGGACTCGTGACTCCCGACGGCACCTGCAGCCAAGGACCCCCACGTGTGTTCGCTGTAACCCGGACGGCAGCTCAGATATCCCCGGGCCCTGCAGCCTCCCCGTCCTCCCAGGTCCAGAGTGTGTCCTCCCACCTCGGCCCAACACCACCAGCCGCCACCGGGCGCCCACCAGCCCGCCCCGGCCACGCCCTGGTCCTGGCAGCTGCCGCCCACCCAGTGGGCTGGGGCGACACTCTGTGGTCAAAACCCTCAGTGGTCAGTAGGAGCAATGTCTTTTTTTTTTTTTTTTTTTTTTTGAGACAGAGTCTTACTCTGTCACCCGGGCTAGAGTGCCGTGGCGTCAGCCTCGCTCACAGCAACCTCAAACTCCTGGGCTCAAGCGATCCTCCTGCCTCAGCCTCCCGAGTAGCTGGGACTACAGGCATGCGCCACCACGCCCGGCTAATTTTTTCTATATATTTTCAGTTGGCCAATTAATTTCTTTCTTTTTTCTTTTTTTCTTTTTTTTAGTAGAGACGGGGTCTCGCTCTTGCTCAGGCTGGTCTCCAACTTCTGACCTTGAGCGATCCTCCCGCCTCGGCCTCCCAGAGTGCTGGGATGACAGGCGTGAGCCACCGCGCCCGGCCAAAGAGCAATGTCTTAATGCAACATCAAAGCATACGAGTGACGCAAAACACCCACGAGGAACAAAATACCAACCTTGCCAGGGGAGAGTAGCCCGGTGGCAAACTGGGTTTACCTGAGGAGCAGATGGCTACGTGGATGCATGAGATTCCGCCTTTACTCAAACAGACAGAGGGCTGCGGTCTGCAAGGACTGGGCCTGTCAGAGCCGAGTCCAGCCCCGAAGGTACTGTGGCCTGTGATCTAGTCGCAGAGCCCCCACCCGCACCCCCGCAGAAGGCTCCAGGAGGTGACACGTGTTTGCGTGACGAGGCCCCCACTCCCGGCTCCCTCGCCGTCTCTCCACACGGTGTCCTGTCCTATGTCCACATGTGGGCGGCCGTCATGGGCACCCACGGGCCGTGGGCCGTGGGGTTTGCGTGGTCTGCAGGGACCGGGGTCGTGGTAGCCACCGCTTGGGTCCGGGCGCTTCCAGGGGAAGCGGCGGGCCGGAGGCTGGGCGGGGAGGTCCACGCAGCCACGTTTGTTGAGCCACCGTCGGACACGTGGCCTGGCTTCCCTGCTGCAAGACAGCGTGGCTCTTCAGCACCTTCTAAACGACCCAGAAAACGAGTTTCTCCGTGAACGGCAGCTAGAGGGGGGATCGCCAGACTTACGTTGACAGCAGACAACCGCTCCGCTCCGTGGTCGGGAAGACAACGCAGTCGCCGCCACCCTGAGCGGACGCCCCACCGGTGCCCGGCTGGTCCACCTGGGTCCCCTTGGTCCGCCTGCATCCCCCCTCGGAGGCCCCCCGGCTCTCGGTTGGGATCTGACGTGGAAATTTACGGAGACATATTTTTGTCAAGTTTCCAGCCAATGAAGGATAAACTGTCCTTTCAGAAAACAGTTCCAAGATGATGAAATATGCAGATTGCTGAGCTGAATTGCAAATGCAATCACTTAGCCCCGGCATAATCCAGAGTCGGGGATCACCGCCGGCACGAATGATTCCTGGAAACTGGGGGCCCACTGGGCTCTCGGATAGACATCTGCAGACACAGCCGGCTCTGCTGGGGACCCCTGCTCCCCGGGAAATAACCTGAGAGGCGCTTGTCAAACTGGTCTCCCCCGGGACAGGGCGGCCCCGCAGGCTGAGCAGAGCTCACCGCCGAGAGGAGAAAAAAACCACAGAACCGAAATGTCCTCAGGGTCCTCGGGTGGAGTGAGACGCAGGCTTCGCCAAGAGCCGGGTGCACGAGGACGTCGGAGGAGAGAAAAGCCAGCCCTGCCAAACATGCGCGAACCCGGCCGCGTGGCCAGCAGAGGTCGTGGTGCCCCGACTGGGCATGTTCACTATTTTCCCACTTTTTGCAGTAATTCAGCAGCGATGGTGAGAGCTGCAAAACTGCGCTGGGGAGGAGCAGTCAGTGATCCAGAGGAGCACACGGCCGGTGACCTGCCGCCGCCGTTCCCGGCAAGACCGGCCGGGGCCCAGGACGGACGCGATGTCTTTCCGGCCGTGGACTCTGCCTGTCGGGATTCCCGACGCGGGAATGTCGCAACTCACACAGCAGAGCCGGCAGGGGAGGCTGGAGATGGATGAACTCAAGCCGGAAGGGCCGTCTGGAGCCAGAGTGAGCCGTCGTCGTTGGGATTAAAACTCGCAGATGAATAGGAAGCGCTTTCCGTGGTAGGAAATCACATTCCTACCCAGTGCGATTTCTCGGAGCATTTCCCAAATGCACGGCAGACGCCAGGAGCACCTTTTTAGAAGCTGACACCTTCTCCAAACCTGGGGGGCTCTCGAGGGAGGCGTGTGTGTGGGAACAGGCAGGGGTGGGGGACGGCGGGCGTTCCAGGCCATACAGGGAGCAGCCAGGCACCCCCAGGACCCTCCCCTGTCCCTGGCGGGCTACGGCCCATGCAGGCTCTGCCCCCGGCCTTTGTTCTCAGAGACAATGCCGAGGGAGGGGGCCGCTGTGCAGGGGTGGAGAGACGGGCTTGCTGTTCTCCTGTGGCAGCATCTGGAACCCCGGCCAGGGCTGCTCTCTGGACGGAGGGCGCCTGGGCCAACCACCTGCCGTCGTGGCCGGAGGGAAGTCTCTGGACAGGCTCCAAGGCCACCCTCCCAGCCGCTAATGCAAACCTCCATCGACTTAGGCTGCTGTCGGGGAGCCGCCTGCGTGTCTAGAACTCGCCTCCCTACAGCCGGTGTTGTTCCCTCTCTGCTTCTTCCCCTTCTCCCTTCCCTCTGGCCTCTCTGTGCCAGGCTCATCTGGGGCTTCACTGTCCATAGCTCCTCATGCTGAGGCTGCGGTGGGATTTGGGGTTCCTGGTTAGACATGCGGGACCCACTGCCGTGGAGGCAGCCCCCCGCTTTGGAGCACCACCTCCCCAGACCCTGCAGCCTCAGACGACGCCCCCGGTCCACGGCTCTGCATGTGGACCAGAGCCCCTGGGAAGGGCTGGTCCCCGTGGGCGCCCCGCCTGCCGGCCGTGAGTTTTGGCAGAAAGCGGGCACCCCGTTCATCGACGCAGAAACACGGCTCACACCATGAGGCGGGCTCTCCTCCCAAGCTTCTCCCGGCCTCCCGAGCTTGTCTGCCTGGTTCCGTGCACACCACCCTCTCGCTTGGGAATCTTTCTTTCTAACAAAGAAAGGGCAGGACTCCGGTGGCCGAGGGTCTCGAGGGAAACCCATGGCCTGGTCTGGTCCCCGCTATTTGTACAGCCACCTTCTGGTCATCGGCGCGGTGGTGATGGATCCATTCAAACAGAAACAACGAATTGTTTGGAGGAAACGCTACTCGCTCGCTCCTTCCACAGATATTCGCGGAGCACCGGGCTCGCGGCTCTCCGTGGGCCTTGGGCGTTAGAGCCAGAGCAGAGCAGACACAAATACCCGCCCCCCAGAGTGAACCCAGGCCAGATGCCACTCACAGACGAGGACAGACAGTGCTGCCAGGTGAGAATTCCTGAGGCCTGGGAGAAAGCAGAGACGAGTCCCCAGGGCCATGGGAAGGCCTGGGCCGGGATGGCCAAGCTGACCTCCATCTTGACCCCCGCACCCAGGACCGCTTGTGACCAGTGCCTGGCCGGCCACATGGGGCCTTCTGCTTTTTTAACTTACTCTTTTTTTTTTTTTTTTTTTGAGACAGACTCTCACTCTGTTGCCCAGGCTAGAGTGCCATGGCGTCAGCCTAGCTCACAACAACCTCAAACTCCTGGGCTCAAGCGATCCTCCTGCCTCAGCCTCCCGAGTAGCTAGGACTACAGGCACACACCACCACGCCCAGCCAATTTTTTCTGTATATATATATATATATATATATTTTAGTCGTCTGGCTAATTTCTTTCTATTTTTAATAGAGACGGGGTCTCGCTCTTGCTCAGGCTGGTCTCGAACTCCCGAGCTCGAGCGATCCTCCCGCCCCGACCTCCCAGAGTCCTGGGATGACAGGCGTGAGCCACCGTGCCCGGCCTGATTTAAGCTTTGAATAGCCCCGCAGAAACTCAGGTCCTTCTGAAGCAAGCACCCCTCCTGGCGGCCGTCACCGTCACCCACAACTTTCCCAGCACTGTGGGCTGCGCCGTGGGCTCCGCTTTCCTGCCAGGCGATGAGACACCCCACGGCCCCGGCCTTCTCTGGCCCTAACGAGGGCTGCAGCAGCTGGGCCAGGCAGGTCACGTTGGAAGGAGTCAAGGCACGTGTGTTGGTGTTCAGAAGCTACCTCCCTCGCAGCAAACGGCCGAAATGCACGCTTCCCTGCCCCCATCCCCGCTCTCTCCTTGGTTCCTGTCCTTCCTCCCACGGGGGACGGAGACCCGCTACGCCCCGGAGGTGAGCAAGTCTCCTCTCTGGGTGCAGAGCGAGCCCCGGCACCCCCGGGAGATGCCCTCCCCTGCCCGGCACCTACAACAAAATAGATGAGCACGCTCCCGCTTGGTAGAGACTCCACGCCACCCCAGGACTGGGGGACCCCTTGTCACCACGTCCCCTCATGGGCCACTTGAGCGTTCTCTCTCCAAGGCTGAAGCGTTCGGACGCCTGGACAGATGGAACGGGGATGTTCGTTCCCTTCCCTTCTCCTTTCCCTGAGCCTAAAGGCTCTCAGACTGAGTTTCCATAAAACTCATGGCGCCGGTTGCACGCACAGAACCACGGATGCTGTGTCTTATGTGCAATTTAAGATATTCAAGAAAGGTTTTTTTTTTTTTTTGTCTATAAATGCTTTTTTTTCCCCTGGCCTTGAGCACTGAATTTAGAAGCAAACTCTCATGCACATACAAGAGGTGACTACACTGTTTCCTTAATGAATATTTTCTCCTGGGTGCTATGCATCTGAGTCTGCACAGGCCACTTAGCAGTTCTCCGCCGAGGTCCACAAGACACCCCCAGGGAAGGTTGCTGCCCCCCCCCCCCGGGAAGGGTGTGGGGCATGTCCTGCCCTCCCAGCTGGGTGCAGATGGGGACCCTCCCTCCCTCCCAGGATGGCCGTTCCCCACCAGCTCCTTCCAGCCGGAGAGGGGTTTCCAGGAAGCAGTTGAGGCAGAGGAAATGCAAGCGATAAATCAATTTTGTTTGGGATTTCTACCCCCTCCTCGCTAAACTCGGCTGGATTAGTGTCTGGCGGGAACACCCGGGAATCGATGTTGCATTTCCGGCATCCGATGGAAAGAGCCGGCTGCCCCTCCAAGAACCCTCTGCCCACCTTTAGCCAGAGAAGCTTCCCCGGAGTCAGAGGGGAGTGAGGGGCCTTCAGACGCTCCCCGGGAGCAGACGCCGACCCTCAGGGACCCGCCTGGGAGCAGTGTTAGACTTCAGCCTCTCCTGTCATTTCCTGGAGCAGATATTGACTGACCATTGGGTTCAGACACTGTGCGAGGCACATGGGCCCCAGAGAGAGGTGAGACATGGTCTGATTATGGGGCGGGGGACAGAGACAGAGAGAGAGATAGGAGACAGAGACAGAGAGAGGGAGAGAGAGATAGGAGACAGAGACAGAGAGAGGGAGAGAGAGATAGGAGACAGAGACAGAGAGAGGGAGAAGATAGGAGACAGAGACAGAGAGAGAGAGATAGGAGACAGAGACAGAGATAGGAGACAGAGAGAGAGATAGGAGACAGAGGCAGAGAGAGGGAGAGAGAGATAGGAGACAGAGTCAGAGAGAGGGAGAGATAGGAGACAGAGACAGAGAGGGAGAGATAGGAGACAGAGAGAGAGAGATAGGAGACAGAGAGAGAGAGATAGGAGACAGAGAGAGAGAGATAGGAGACAGA
>VSMD01120267.1:27414-46289 GCA_008750895.1 Mirza zaza
AGGGAGAGAGATAGGAGACAGAGAGAGGGAGAGAGATAGGAGACAGAGACAGAGAGGGAGAGAGAGATAGGAGACAGAGCCAGAGAGAGGGAGAGAGATAGGAGACAGAGACAGAGAGAGGGAGAGAGATAGGAGACAGAGACAGAGAGAGGGAGAGAGATAGGAGACAGAGACAGAGAGAGGGAGAGAGATAGGAGACAAAGAAAGAGAGAGGGAGGCAGGGAGGGGGTTCCAGGGAGAGAAAGAGAGGAAAGAAGAGAGTGCTAGGGTGGGGGCCCAGGCCACCTTCTCCAAACACTTCACTATCAGCGTCAGGAAAGCTGGTCAGAGGTCGGCCTTTCCGCCCCTGGGAATCTCTGCTTCCTCTCACCTTGAAGGTCGAGGCAGGAAAAGTGGCCCCGGCCGAGCCGCCCCCGTGGCGACGAGACACAGCCTCAGCGTGCTGCCAGTGTTTTTATGTAACCCTCCAGCTCTCCCCATCAGACCGACCACAACGCCCTGGCAACTGCACCTCCATAAAGCTGTGCGCTAGTACCAGGGCACGCCGCCTCCCAGGAGATGAATCACACTGCCGGGATGGCCAAGTGGCCGCTTGAACTCAACTTTCCTCCCCTCGTGGCTCCCACTGAACTGCAGAGACCAGAGAAGCCAGGCGGAGGGCGGGGGGTGGGCTGGTGAGAGCAGCTCCAGCAGAGCGGTGCCGGGAGCCCCGTGGTGAGCAGAAGGTGGGGGGGGGGGGTCGAGGACGCTCCTCGAGGCTCCGGCAACCCCTCCCCCGGGGGCTGGCACCCTGCCTCCCCTCCAGAGCTCCTGCCCCCCCGGGGGGGCCCTGGCTGCACCCCAACCCCCTGGGAGGATGGCGCTCCTGCGGGAAACAGGGAGACGACCCCACGCCGTCCCACCCCCCCACACACACACACGCACCGCAGGCCGGAGCCGGCACCCACACAGCCCTAGCTCTGAGACGCCTCCCACCTGAGCCTGCCACCGACACTCTCTGGAGGAGGTCTGCTGGGGCTGCCAAGGCAGAAGCCAGAGCCGCCGGCACCCGGCAGAAAGAGAACGCCTGCTCACCACGCAGACACACAAAGTTTCTCCTCCTTGCCGGCACCTCGGCGCAGAGCGAGCCCCGGGGGTGGGGGTGGGGGGAGCAGCAGCAGCAGCCGGATTGTGCTCTGCTGCATCCCGAAGTGGAAAAGTACTTGTTCTCCCCAGCTGCGGCCTCCCGCCCGCCCGGTCCTGCCTGGCGCCGGCCTGCACCTGCAGGGGAGGGGTGAAGCCGAGGCCCAGCAGAGCCCGGCTTTCTGTGGACGCCCCCGGGGACCCTGGAGCTCCCAGGCTCCAGGACCTGGGTTCACATAGGTGACTAACTCCCGCCCAGCCCCTGCGGTCCACAAGTCCCAGGTCATGGCCCTGCGTCTCTCCCACAACAAAACTTCCTGGTTGGTGTAGCCCCCACCATCCCCAGGCCGGGAGGCCGTGGGGACCGGCGGTCACAGCGTGTGGACACCCTTGGAGGTTCCCAGGCTAAAGACCCCACTGGCAACCTCAGAAGGGCAGCGTCCCACCCCGTCTTCACCCATCTTCAAGGAGGGATGGAAAGTGGGTCCAGTCTAAGCCCTGACGCCCCACAGCTCCCAGGAACACCAAGCCTGCCCACCTCGCTCCTGGGCCCGGGCGCCGCCCGCCTGCCTGCCCTTCAAGCAGGTGCAGGGAAGCTCAGGTTGTCCTGGGGGACAAGCCTGGGTCATCGCTGGGGGTGTGGGTGGTTCACTAAGGGTCCCCTGGGTGAGTGAGTGTTTGGGTGGACAGGATGCCCCAACAGCCGTCCCCTTCCTCCCCTTCCCTGTCCGCCTCCGGCTTCTGCCTCGCCAACGGGGCACAGAGGAGCCCCCATCAGGGCGCCCAGTCCACCCGGGCTCCAGCGGCCGGGACATGGGTGGGCGTTCCCCCGCGCCCCCGCCCAGCCCCCGTCCCGGGCGGGACGGCCTCTCACCATTGAGCTGGTTGTAGACCACCTCCTCCAGGTGGTCCAGGCGCTGCAGGATGGCCTCGCGGTCGGCCAGAGCGCCCGCCTTGGCGTTCCGGCTGCGCGCCCGGCGGTCGGCGCCGCGCAGGATCCGCACCAGCTCCGCGGACCGGTCCTGGAGGCGGCAGTACACGGAGAACAGGACGATGCCCACGAAAACCAGGATGTTGACCGTCAGCAAAGTTTTGATCTTCCTGGCCACCGCCATGAACGCGGCTGGCAGCTGGGGGCTGCCTCACCCGCGGGGCATCCCCGTGGGCGCCGCGGCCGCAGGAGCCTCCGCCCGGCCCGCGCTCCGGGCACCGGGAGCCGCGCGGGGGCTGCGGGCCCGGGCGCGCCGGGAGCTGTCCGTTCAGCACCAGCGCCGCGCTCAGCGCGCCGGGCCGCCGCCCGGGGTCCCCGCGCGCAGGGGCTGCCCGGGGCCGCGGGCGCGGGGGGCAGCCCGCATCCCCGCAGAGGGCGCGGCCCGCCCGGGGGGCGGCGAGAGCGGCCCGGGCGCGGGAGGCGGCGAGGACGCGCGGGCCGGCGGGCGCTCGCTGCTGTGCCCGCTGCTGCCCGCCCCGCAGCCACGGCGCCGGTGCGGAGTGACGCGCCTCGCAGCTCATCTGCATGCACGCGGCGCCCGCCCCGCCCGCCGCCCGCCCGCCGGGACCGCCCCGCCCGCCGGCCCGCGCCCCCCAGTCCTGCCCGCGCCCCGCCGAGGCCAAGGGCATGCGGGGCGCGGCTGGGCGGAGCGCTCCGCCCTCCCTCCCACGACCCCCCCACCCGGGACGCGGGGGGCTCCCAGCGGCCAGCGCGGTCGGACAGACCCCAAACTTGGGGCCTCCGGGGTCCCTCTCAGGGCGCGCGTTGTCTGCGTGAGTGGGCCGGGTGGGTGCTTTTGTGGGGGCTCAGGGCGGGAGCCGGCCAGAGCTACCGCGGTGGTCTCCTGCCCACCCCTCCCCAAGCCAAACCCCGGCCTCCCTCCCCCCGCCCCTCTCTGGGGCGGAGGACTGGGGAAACAGAGTCCAGGGGGCGGCGGAGGAGCCGGGTGGAGGCTCACCCGGACCCTCTCTTCGCCCCAAGGCCCAACCTTGGGAAGAGGCCAAGGGCGCGTCCCCGCCCGGGCTGCGGGGCTGCTCCCGGGTGGGTCTCCGGGAAGACCCCTCCCCCCAACCCCGCCTCTCACCCGGCCCCACGCTGGGGTTTCAGAGCGGACACGGCTGGGATCCGGGTGGGGAAAGGCCTCGGCAGGCCCGCGCCGCTGCCCTGCTTGGGTTCAGAGAGCGGAAACCCCGAAAGGCGGGAGTTTCCGTCTGTCTGGTTCCCGCGGTATCTGACACCGCTGGGATTCAGTCGGTGTTCGTCGAATGAATAAATGACAGAACATTTATAAAGAGCCTACTTTGTGCAGGCCCTCAATGTACACAGATGAGTAGGACAAGTTCTCCAGGGCTTCACGGCTCTTGGCTGTGCATGTCTGTGTGTTAATATGTATCTGTGCACATGTGCATGTGTGTGCATGTGTCTGTGTGTGTTAATATGTATCTGTGCATGTGTGCAATGGTGTGTGTGCATCTGCCTGTGTGTGTCTGTGGATGTGTGTGCATTTGTTTGTGCATGTGTATGTCTGCATGCATGTGTGTGAACATGTGTCTGTGCATGTGTGTGAATGTGTCTGTGTGTGCAAATATGTATCTGTGTATGTGTGCAATGATGTGTGTGCATCTGTCTGTGTGTGTCTGTGGATGCATGTGCATGTGTTTGTGCATGTGTGTATCTGCATGCATGTATGTGTCTCTGTGTGTGAATATGTGTCTGTGCATGTGTCTGTGGGTGCATGTACATGTGTTTGTGCATGTGTGTATCTGCATGCATGTATGTATCTGTATGACTATATATCTGTGCATGTGTGTGCATGTGTCTCTGTGTGTAAATATGTATCTGTGCATGTGTTCATGAGTCTGTGTGCGGATATGTATCTGTTCATGTGTGCATGAGTGTGTGTGCATGTGTCTGTGTCTGTGGGTGCATGTGCATGTGTTTGTGCATGTGTGTGTCTGCATGCATGTGTATGTCTGTATGTGTGAATATGTATCTGTGTGTGCATGTGTCTGGGTATGCATGTGTGTGTCTGCATGTGTGTGTGTCTGTGTGAATATGTATCTGTGCATGTGTGCATGTGTCTGGGTATGCATGTGTGTGTGTCTGCATGCATGTGTGTGTCTGTGGGTGTATCTGTTCGTGTCTGTGTGTGTGTGTATCTATGGGCCTTTGAGGGTTCCAGCGCCTAGTTCATATTCTCTTCTCCAAACACACGTGTCCTGACATCAGCATGCCAGCCTTTCCAGTGTGGAGGTTTTCTGCCCCATGGCAGGTGCTGGCAAGTGCTAGAAGACCCATCCCTCCTTCCTTTGTCAAGACCCTCCTTTCTTGCTGAGGACACTTGTCTTGAGAAAGTCGGAGGATCCCCACCAGGAAGGACCCAGTCCTTGGGGCAGAGGCCACCTGTCCACGGGTGTTGGCCACATAAATCACGTGTTCTGGGCTGGAGCCCGGGAATACCGTTGTAGTCATCACTCTGGGAGAATCGCAAAGTGCAGCAAGTTTGATAAACACTGGTCTGTTTGTGACAAATAGCTGTTCCCATGACCCTCCTTAAGAAATACCATATGTTCCTGTGTGTTGAATGCCAGGTAGTAAGATGTCCCCAGTCTTGCACAGTGGCGGCTGGAATAGCGGTGCAGGTAGCCAGCCAACACGTACGCAGGGCCAGGGCCCCGCCAGGCACTGTGCTGGGTCCCTCATGGGTATTAGCGAATCAGCACTAACAGCAACCCCAGTGTGGTACAAACTGCTATTACCTAATTCTCCACGTGAGGAAACTGAGGCACCAAAACGTAAATGCCTTGCTCAAGGTCGCACTGATGGCAAAGCGTGAGTCTGGGACTTAGGCCCAGACGATCCGGCTCCAGAATCAGATTTATTAGCCCCTATTGCTCAAGGAAAAAAATGCAAGCACTTTTCATTACTCGTTTATTGAAAGTGATGTCAAAGTGGTATTGCAGGAGAAGACGTTATTTTGTTCGTGCAACTATTACTGCATTTTACTTGCTTTTTGAATGCTCATAGGAAATGATACATCCTGACCACACATGGGGATTTGGGAGGATTTTGTTGGAAGCAGGAACATGTGGTACAGGGGAAACGTGGGGGTATCTTGCAGGGGGGGAAAAAGCATCTCATACTCCAGCAAACTAGTGTTTGTTTGATTTTTTTTTTTTTTTTTTGAGACAGAGTCTCACTCTGCTGTCCGGGTTAGAGTGAGTGCCGTGGCATCAGCCTCACTCACAGCAACTCCAACTCCTGGGCTCAGGCGATCCTCCTGCCTCAGCCCCACGAGTAGCTGGGACTACAGTCATGCGCCACCATGCCCGGCTAATTTTTTCTAGATATTTTTAGTTGTCCAGCTAATTTCTCTCTGTTTTTAGTAGCAACGGGGGCTCGCTCTTGCTCAAGAGACTGGTCTCGAACGCCTAAGCTCAAATGATCCACCCGCCTCGGCCTCCCAGAGTGCTGGGATGACAGGTGTGAGCCCCCGTGCCCGGCCTGTTTGATTTTCTAGATATCCCGAACGCTTGGCTGTGGGCTGGGAGGTGGGAGGCTTGCCCACGGGGAGAGGGACCCCTGTTTGGGGCATGATGCTCGAGAACTCACTGGGACCCCTCAACCCCACAACCCCAGGCAGCCGGCCCCTCTGGGGTGGGTGCACACGCTGGTGTTGGTGCAGGGAGAGCCCTGGTGGCATCACAGACACCCCTGAGGGGGGCATCCACAGACGGGGAGTCACACGGTCACTCACTGCCACACCTGGGAAGGTCCTCCCATGGACATGGGGACACAGGCCAAGGGAAGACCAAGCCGTGGAAATTTGCAATGAGCCCGGGCAGTCTCCACTGGTGACGGGGCCAAACTCTGCGGGAAGCTGAGACTCGATGACTCTGCACAAGTCTGAGCAGAATCCACTCCTCGTCGGACCCTGCCCTCTCCTCCAACCAGACTGAAACCTGAGCGTCACCAATGTGGCTCCTGTCTATATCCTGGAAACAAGAGCGTTTCTCTCTCTCGCAGTTCCTCCCAGGCACACGACACACCGCGTTTAAACATCCACTCGGATCGGCCAGAGAGGTTGGGTCACGCTGTGGTAGCAAGCGAGGCTCCAACCCCGCCGGCCCTGGGCAGTCCACAGTTATTTCTCGAACACGCTAAGCGTCCACGCTGGTCAACAGGGGTGTTCTGCCACCTGCGGTCACTCAGCACTCGGCGTGAATGTGACCCCGGGCTGTGCCAAAGGGGAGAGAACTGGGGTCTCCCCCCAGCCGTCAGGTGCCCAGCCTGCAAGTGAGACTTGCTGTTCCCGTTCACAGCTTCCTGCACAGAGGATGTGGTTGGTGTAGACACTCCCAGTGCCAACGGCGGGGTAGGAGGCGAAATCCGGCCATGTGCTTGGAAAGGGGAGGACTGGAGATATTTTGGTGAGTGGCGTTCTCCACCAGCTCAGCAGCCTTCCGGCAAATGAGGGCTTTATTCCAAATGCACCCACACCCCCAAATGCCAGGCTCCCCTGTTGCATTGCTAAATGAGAGTTTAATGCAACCTCTTTGCGGAAGAGGAGGCTGAAGCAAAAAATGGCGAACTCTGGTTTAGACCAAACCCATCAGTGAGGTTGATCTCAGGCACCTGCCTCACCTTCTGGAAGGTGTGGCCCCCGGGGAATCGCAGAGAGACTTTCTCCGACTTCCCGGGGAGCTCTGTAGAGCCGGCACCCCTGCAGGCGGCGAGGCTCGGCGCCAGGGCCCGGGGCCTGCAGACGGCAGGGGTGGGGAGGGACTCGGGCCGTGCCCCCTGCCCAGGACACCCCTACCATCTGTGCAGTGATGTTCATAGCGTCCGCCCCCCCTCCTGGCACTGGCTGAGACGCAGGTATCTCGGCTGACTCCTGGGAGACATGCCACGGAGCAAAGCCTCACGCAGAGATTTATGACAGCCATTTGTATACACGAGGCGCTCACGGACGCGGCACTCCTGCGCCACCTTTCCATTTTATTTAGTGTGAAGGAGCAAGCTGCTCCAAGTCACAGCGCACGTCCCTCGTAAATCAGCCGTGTCGGCGCACCTTCCGAGGGGCCGCCCGGCCTCGACACAGGGCCCTTGGCTGCGCTCGCTCCCGGGGGACCGGGTGGCACCAGCGCCCCGCAGGCAGCCCCCTGGCTGAGCCCCGCTCACGGGAAAGCTGCACGCAAGGAAGAGGGAGGGGGCGGCGAGCACATCTGTCTTCTGAAGCCGCTTCCCTGACTCTCCGGTGGGAGTTTTGGCCCCTCGGGGTCCCGTGACCTGCCGACACCTTCAGCCAGCGTTTGCACAGCTCGCCTCCTCCAGCTGGTCACGCTGCAGCCCTGACGTGGCCTTCCTGGAGCAGGCAGCTCCCTGGTGGCTGTCTGAGGCTGGCACCACGCACACATGCACATGCACACATGGATGCACATACATACACATGGATGCACATGGAGGCACATGCAAACAGATGTACATGGGCACATACAGGCACATGTGTGCACATGCACACATGCAAACACAGATGCACACACATGCACACATGCACATGCAAACATAGATACACATGGGCACATGCAGGCGCATCTGTGCACATGCACACATGCAAACACATATATCCATGTGTGCACACATGCACTTGCAAACACAGATGCACACAGGCACATGTAGGCACATGCATACACATGCACACATGCAAACACATATGCCCACGTGTGCACATGCACATGCACACACATGGTCCCTGCGTCCCAGCATCCTTCATGGCACTCAAGCCTCTCGGTGCACCTGTTGAGGAGTCTGTGGTTTCTCTCCGTGCTAGACAGGAGCCTCCCGAGGGCAGTGCCCCTACTGCCTTCTCAGCACCGCCCCGGGGGGAACCACAGTGAGGCTTGTGTGCGGATTTCACAGCGAGTTCAGCTTCCTGCTCCAGGGCCTGGAGGGGAGGAGCCGGTGGTGAGAACACACAGGGCCAAGGCTGGGTGCTGGGGGGCGGAGGGACAGTGACCCTGAGCCCTTCCTCCCAAGGGGCTGAGCAGGGGCCCGGTGACCCCGCAAAGTCCTGGAGCAGCGGGAACCACCCTCCGAGGGCGGAAGTCCCCGGAAGGAGCTGAATCCCCCGAGGTCCCTGTCCTGGGCGGAGGGGGGAGGACGGGAGCCATGGAGCAAGGGGAGAAGGAGCGCTGGTGGAGAGGACCAGGCCAGCACAGAGGCCGATGGCCCCAAGGCCGTTGGTCACGGGGACCCCACCTGGCTTGCCGTTTTCTAAAAAAAAAAAAAAAAAAAAAAAAAGAACATTTAAAATAACCTGTAACAACCTTGTTGAAAAAAAAAATCTCTGCCGGCTTCAAGGCTTCCGTGGGCCTTTCAGATCCCGCCGGCTCTGGGCTGGGCCTTTGCCAACCACTGCTGTATAATTTCACCTAATTGATCAATTAAACGCAAATAATTTTAAAAGAAGCTGTAATAACAGTTATATAATTTTAGTGCGACATGTGATTTTCTTAACAACTTTATCAAGGAAACTGCTCGCTAGATTCGGCGTCTGTGTTTTGGGGGCTGTCAGCTCCGGAGCGTTCAGACGGGCACGGCCCCATCCTCGGGGCCCTGGCGGAACCAGGACGCCTCGTCGTGGGGGCCGCTCCTGCCTGCCGGGACCACCGCTCGGCGCCACGGGACACACAGTTCGTGGTCTGATGGTGGGGGGGTGGTTGCTGCGGTTCTTTTCATCCCGGCTGGTGAAAGTGTGAAATAACAGCTGAAATCATGTATCAGTCATCTGTTGCCACCGCTATGCTGTGTAACAAACAAGCACACAAAGCCTCGAAGGCAAGCAACGAACCTGTGTTTTTGCTCATCGGTCTGTGGGTTGGCTGGGTGGTGGGCCCTTTTGCACTTGGCTGGGCTCACCCACAGATCCGTGGCCGGCTGTGGGTTCTTCTGGACTTGGCGGGGACTCATCGCGGCTGAGCCACTGTCGTGACTGACTGGGGTAAGCGCGAGGCGTCCTGACCCAGCCCAGGGTCCCAGCTTTCCCCTCTCTCTGGCTGCGGGTCCCACCCCGAACTCCCCAGGGCAGGTGCGTCTCTTCCCGCCAGGCTCGCGGCAGCTCCCGGTCATGGCCGGCAGACTGCGAGAGTCACCCCCTGGCGGTGCTGGGAGGGGATTCAGAGCTCCTTCTGGGTAAATTCCCCAGATTTCTCCTTAAATGTAGCAACAAAGCTTTTGTTAATTCTCCATAAATGTAAATGTTCCCAGGGGCTCCAATTATGGGCTCTGTGGAAGTGAGTTTCCCCAAACTTTCAATTTGAATTTCAAACACTTTGTGCAGCAGGGCTGCTGGGAAGGCCCCCCCCCTTTCTCTACGGAGCCACCCCTCTGGACAGGAAACGGAGAGAAGACGGGTTTGGAGGGTCTGGGAGGAGACTTGGGGCGCCGTCTGGGACGCTGGGCTCCCACGGGGTGCAGGGAGGGTCTCCGGGAGAAGATAGGGTCTCTCGTTGGGAACAGCGCAGGGGGCTGGGGGCTTTGAACACGGGCCCAGAGTCCGGGATGTGGCTGCCGTGGGAAGCCGGGTCTCCAAGACGTTGTGACGCTCACTCGCCTGCCCGCGCACCCTCTCCCCTGGGCCCCACCCCTCGGTGAACTCCTGCCCCCCCCCCCCGCGTCCTCGCGACCCCACGTCTGATCCCCTGCTGACCGCACAGCCCGGCCCCAGTCCTCACCCTGTCACAGCAGTGAGAATGCGGCTCTCTGGACACACCCATGAGCTGGACCTGCGCTGTCGGCCTGTCCTGCCGTGGACAGGGCAGCCGCGTGGAGACACCCAGAGCCCCACGGCCGCCGGACACCCACGGCCAGGCTGCCCCTTCCGCCCCGGCGCAAGGCGGGAACGGGAACCCCTGTCCAGGTGGCGCCGCGCAGTGCGCCGTCAGTTGGAACCAAAACAGACCTGACAGGCCGGGCTCGGTGGCTCACGCCTGTCATCCCAGCACTCTGGGAGGCTGAGCCGGGCAGATCGCTCGAGGTCAGGAGTTCAAAACCAGCCTGAGCAAGAGTGAGACCTGTCTCTACTATAAATAGAAAGAAATTAATTGGCCAACTAAAAATATATATATATAAACTTAGCCGGGCGTGGTGGTGCATGCCTGTAGTCCCAGCTACTCAGGAGGCTGAGGCAGGAGGATCGCTTGAGCCCAGGAGTTTGAGGTTGCTGTGAGCTAGGCTGACGCCACAGCACTCACTCTAGCCTGGGCGACAGAGCGAGAGTCTGTCTCAAAAACAAAACAAAACAAAACAGACCTGACAGACACGGAGCTGCGGTCTAGAGTGTCCCCTCCTTCTCTGTTGTGGTGACGCTTCGGATTTGCCCGACGGTCTTTCAGGGAGGTTCTGAGCTGACACGTGCGGCCTGCCCCGGCGTGGCCTGCCCTGGGGTGGCCTGTCCGTGACCCCGTGTGTCCCTGGGAGGAAGATGGCGTTGTCCCCCATCTCGTAGGACCTGCCCCTGCCTGGGCGGGGAAGGTCAGACCGGCTGGCCGAGGGACCCACCAAGGACACCCAGGAAGGGCCTGGCCGCAGCCTCGCGCCTCCCGGGGCTCGAGGAAGCGGCGACTTCCCCGCCCCGCGCAGCGTGACTCACGCGGCTTCTGTTTGGGGAGAATGTTCCAACTTCCCCGGGAGTCGGCTCCTCGTTCCAGCCCCGCCATCTGCCAGCTCCGACTCGGATCTGCCGCTGTTTACTTTCCGGAACTCCGCCTTGCTGGGGTCCGCGACGGGAGCGGCTGTGTGTGAGGAACAGCGCTTCCCGTCATATGCTGTGGCGACACAGAACAGCTTGCTCCTGGCCCCGAGCAGCGCCCGCGGGGAGGCAGCAGCCGCCTCTGCCAGGCACTCTCCCCGCGCACCAGGCGAGAAGCCGGAGGCCCCGGGAGAGGGGAGGGCGCCCGGAGGCGCCGGGTCGGTGGGAACCAGGCAGCAGGGCAGGCCTCACTCGGGCCACCCCGGAGCCCCACAGCGGGTCCGGCCGGGCGCCGGGGTAGCCCTGTTCTCCCCAATGGGCGTGAGAGCCCCGTGGGGGAGGACAGAGCCTCCGCAGGGAGAGAACGAGGACGCCCTGGCGGCCACGTGGGGTCCCCGGCCCTGAGAGGAAGCAAATTTTCAGTCACGTGAGTCGGGCCCCCGTTTGAACTGAGTTTTGTCAATTAAAATCAAAATGAGGCCGGGCGCGGTGGCTCACGCCTGTCATCCCAGCACTCTGGGAGGCCGAGGCGGCAGGATCGCTCGAGGTCAGGAATTCAAGACCAGCCTGAGCAAGGGCGAGACCCCGTCTCTACTATAAATAGAAAGAAATTAACTGGACAACTAATATATATATACAAAAATTAGCAGGCATGGTGGCGCATGCCTGTAGTCCCAGCTACTCGGGAGGCTGAGGCAGGAGGATCGCTTAAGCCCAGGAGATTGAGGTTGCTGTGAGCTAGGCTGACGCCACGGCACTCACTCTAGCCTGGGCAACAAAGCGAGACTTTGACGCAAATAAAAAAGATAAAAATCGAAATGTGTTCACTGTGGCCACGACACGTCCGGTGACTCTGCCCGGGCGTTTCTGGACGGGCCGCCAGGAGGAGCCGGGTCCCTGTCCGCACCGTCATGCCGTGGCTCTACCGGACACCGCACCACGCTGTCCACGGACGCTGGTCCACGCTGGCCCCAGCCCCTGAAGAGGCCATGACGGTGGCCTCTCGGGGACCCTCGTCCCAGCCCCCGCTCCCTCCCCTGCCCGGCGCTGGCCCCTACCGAGGTGCCTGTCCGCTCGGGAGGAAGACGACGGGATTCCTGCCTCCTCCACCCTGCGTGCCAGGAAGGCCCCTCCCCCGAGTGCCAGGTCACCCCAGACACCCCTCCCCCGCAGCACCGCCCCTCCCCCACCCGGCCCCCATCCCCGCTTTCGGGGTCCCGGGCTCCATGCACACGTCACCTCCTCCCAGCCAGGCGCTCCGGAGGCCACGCCGCCCAAGGGTGGTACCGCCAGGCCCCCGCCAGGCGCTCGGGAGGCCATGGATCTCGGGGTCCCACCTACACGGCCACAGGGCTGCCAAGAGCCTTCCCCGCAGGGCGGGTCTGCCCCACGGTGGCCGCTCCGGTCACCTCCGTCGGGGACCCGCCAGCCCGCCCGCTCACTGGGCGATTAACTTCTGCCCGGGCGCACGTCCCGCTACCGCGTGTGCAGGTGGGAACAGCCACCGCCCGGGGTCCGAGGCCAGGTGGTCCCGGTGGGGCAGAGCCTGGATGGGGGACATCCCGAGACACAGCTGATGACAGAGTCTGGGGGACCCGGCTCTCTGGGAGGGCCACACCACCCCCCAGTGCGGCCGCAGCCCCCCACAGCAGGCTCTCACCGCGGCCCACCTGCGTGCAGCGGGTCTCCCCGGGCCCGAGCTTGCAGCAGCGAGAGGCAGCGCCTCCTCCGTCTAAGACGCGGCTGCCAATTACAAGGTAAATACATGCTCGCTTTCCTCCCCGAATTACAGGTGATTACGCCTGGACTGAGCGCGGTAATTGCAGACAAAGGCTGTTGATGCGATCGCTGGGCCGCTGTTTGCTCAGCAAAGCCTGCCCTGCCTCGAAGGAGGAACAGGCAGGAAAGAGCAAAATCGCAGCCCAAAGGGTCCTCGTGCCGCCTCTGCCTGGGAGGGGACAGGCTGGGGACGCCCCTGCTCGGAGGCGCTGCCCGGCCGTGCCTGGGACCGGCTTCCCCCGAGGGCTGGGCCACCCACAAGCCCCCGGGACACGGGGTCTGGCCGATGGCAGCCTCCACCCCACGCCCCCTGGGAGCCCCACCTGCCTCCAGTTCCGGCTCCGATCCGCCCACCGGGAAATCCCACTCCGTCTCTGCTCCTCGGTAGCTGAGTAGCCCCAGGGTGATGCCTCGGTTTCCCCTTGTGAATGGGCACACAGCGACAGCCATCCTCGTGGGGCTGGGTGGGGGTCTAAAGAAACCCAGAGGGAGACCGGGCGCGGTGGCTCACGCCTGTCATCCCAGCACTCCGGGGTGGGGGGGGCCGAGGCGGGAGGATCGCTCAAGGTCAGGAGTTCGAAACCAGCCTGAGCAAGAATGAGACACCCCCGTCTCTGCTAAAAATAGAAAGAAATTAATTGGCCAACTAACACTATATGGAAAAAATTAGCCGGGCGTGGTGGTGGTGCACACCTGTAGTCCAAGCTACTTGGGAGGCTGAGGCAGGAGGATCGCTGGAGCCCAGGAGTTTGAGGTTGCTGTGAGCTAGACTGACACCATGGCACGCTAGCCCGGGCAACAGAGTGAGACTCTGTCTCAAATAAATAAATAAATAAATAAAATGAACCGAAAACACCACCGTTCATTCACCGTTCCTCTCGTTCTGGCCTCCCCTGCCTATCTTGATGGATCGCCTGGCGTGGCCAGTCCCGCCGTGACCTGGGTTCTCCCCACGCTATGCAGGGACAGTTTGCTGGCCACCTAGACCCACTCTCTCCCTGGCCTTCCCGACAGAACGTGGTTTGGTTTCAGGCGGCAGCAGGACAGCTTTGGAAAACGAGGTTTCCCAGGAGGCCTTGCAGCGAGGTGTGACCACGTGGCAGAGTTTGGGCCAAAGAGGTAAAAGGAGAAGTCTGCTGGGGACTTCTGGGAAAGCCTTGTTTTCTGACTTAGGGGCTGCCCCTTCTTCCTTCTCCCAGTTTTGAATGTGGATGAGATGCTTGGAGGTGCAGCAGCCACTTTGCAGCCATGAGGTCTACGGGCGCACACTGCAGGTGACAGAGCTCACGCCCCGAGCGTCACAGGCACACGTGGCGGCCCCAGGGGCGCAACGCTCCGGCCTGGCCACCCCAGAGCAGGCCACCGACTGACTGCTCATCCCTGAATGGTGACCGCAGACAGAGGACCAGCTGGAGGGGGCTGCAGACCACGCTTGGCAAGACTAAGCTCAGGGCCGTGCCCGAGCATGCCAGGCAGGCGGAGGACGCTCTGGCGGGGGTGGGGGGTGTGTTCGTGCTGCTCCAGGCCGCCTCCCCAGCACGCAGCGCAGCTCCTGCATGCAGCAGGTGCTCAATAAATACCGTGTTTTCCCAAATATAAGGCAGGATCTTATATTTATTTTTCCTCAAGAAGGCACCCTAGGGCTTATTTTCTGGGGATGTGTTATTTATTTTTTAAGTATGGTACAATAATCTACATTCATTCAAACATAGTGACGTCGTCTTCTTCTGGAATATCATCATCACTCTCCAAACCCCAAATTCCATCCTGAATGTCTTGCGACTCTATTTCCTTTAGAACCACTGGCCCCAATCTCTTCTGTCGAGCCACAGAGCTCTCACAGGGCACATGAGAAGGGCTGCTCGTCGTCTTTCCCGCTCCTCGACGACATGCTCGGGTTGTGCAGACGCGCTGCGCAGCCACGCCCGTCACTGGGGCTTATTTTCCGGGTGGGGCTTCTATTGCACAAATACTTACAAATCCTGCTGGGGCTTATTGTATGGGTAGGGCTTATTTTCGGGGAAACACGGTAGTCACCGGGCAGACAAAGGAGTGAGCAGAGAATGCAGGGTGGGAAGGACCATCGACACCCGACTTGGGGGTGCCATAAGGAGCCGGGGTGTCTGCGGCAAACTGGGGCGCGTGCACCTTCTGGGCTCGGTCGCCGCCGCGCAGACAGGCTCAACACTCACACAGCACCTGGATTTTACGAAAAATTTCCTGATTTTTACATGTTTTCTGCTAATATCTTTTTAAACACTGCAGAGGCACAAAGCAAAAACACAAAAACATACCCAGTGGTCCACATTCCACCTGTGCCCGCCCTTCCCACCTCTGGTCTGGCCACGTCCCACATCCGCCCGCCAGGCCGGTGGCCACGGAACCCACACAGTTGCGCAGTCGTCTAGCAGGAGTGGCCGGGGCTGTTTCCCGCCCAAGCCTGACGTTCGGCTCGGAGCCCGGACGCCCGGGAGCGGATCTGAGGAAGAGGCAGTTTCCAGATGGGCCCGGGGGCAGGAGAGCCGTGAGCGGCGCCCAAGGTCCTGCATTGGTGGCTTGTTCCTTCGGGGGCACCCAGGCATTCCCCGCAGGGACCCAGGATGCTCTCGGGGGAGAGTGGCCGTCCCTCCAGCCCGCGTGATGAGGCCAGCGTGACCGGGGCAGAAAGACGTGTGACACACGTGTTTGGGTGACAAGCCTTAACTCTGGACGGAAACCGGACCGGAAGCACCTGAGAAGACGAGGGTGGATTCTCTCTCACCCGGGGCTCCGTGCGCGGGTGGGTGAGTCCGCGGCTCCACGGGGGTCTCCCGGCATGGTGCGTCCTCGAGTGTCACCTCCAAACGCCCCCGGGAGCCGGTGCCTTTCCTGCATCCCTTTTTGAGAGCAAGGACGATCTCCCCTGAGTCCCGGCCGAGGGGTTTGCCAGGCTGGCCGGGGTCTCTCCTGTCACCGGCTGGGCAACCGAACCCCACGTCGCTCGGTGCGGTGGAGAGCCCCCTGGGGCCGGGGCTGGGGCGCCCCTTCCCGGAGCACCGGCTGCCGCTGGAACCCTGAACGAGACTGGGGTTCCGTGCACTGGGGAGAGGTTGCCTAGGCAACTGGCAGTGTCAGCGCCTCTCCGCCAGCTGCTGGTCCCCTTAGCTGGACGCAGCCCCGAAGGTGTGAGGGCCGGAGGGGCTGCCCGGCGGGAGGCTGGGCCGGGCGGACAGGGGACCAGGGCTTCTCCCGAGGACGCCTCCCGGGCACCAGGCCACGCCCAGCCAGCCGGTGCTGTGATGGGCACCCCTGCGCCACGCATCCAGAATCGGCACAGCTCCTGGGTGTGGGCCCCGGGCAGGGCTGCCACTTTCCCTGGACACCCAGGTCCCCCGGTCTGCAGGCGGGAAGAACGAGGCCAGCCCAGCGCCCTGTCCGAGCAGGCAGGGCCTATGTTACCCTGGTCTTCCCGGGGATGCCCCCAGGTGGGTTAGAGGAGAGTTTCGCTCAGTAAATACCCACAGAGTGGGCGCACACATGCACATAAATGCACACAGATGCACACACATGCACGCACATAAAATGTTCACACGTTGCATAATGCACACATACAACACATGTATACTCATGTGTGCATGCATGTGCACACATGTGTGTTACATGCATGCCCACGTATGTGAACACATGCACATCGATGCACGCATGCACATAAAATGTTCACATATGTACACGATGCACCACAGTACATGTATACACATATGCATGCACATATGCACGTTTGTGTTGCATGTGCTACCACATGTATGAACGCATGTACCTAAATGTGCACCCGTGCGCATATAAAGTGTTCACACGTGTGCGCAATGCACACAGCACATGTGTGCACATGAGCACACGTGTGTTGCATGCAGACCCACATGTGTGAACACATGTGCACACGTACAAAAGACATGCCCCATCCCACGTTTAGATCCATCACCACAAAAGAAGCTAATTTATGTGCCCAGTTATAAATATAATTACATTTCTGAACCCGTTAGACGACTATTCTACAAAGGCAGGGCGCGCCTCTCGGCAAACAGGGCCGAGATTCCTGATTGCAGACAAGCAACGCTGGGAATTCTCATTTTCATTTACTCCAAATTCAACAGCAGATAACAACAGCACCGCTTGGGCAGAACGCATCTCCACGCTCAAGCAGAGCGCGAGTGATCGGTTCAACAGACGCCCCACCCCCCACCCCACCCCACCCCGCAGGGGCCCACGTGGCACCCCAAGCCACAGCGAAGGGGCCGACCACAGTCGGGGTGCAGCCCCCGGGGAGGGGCCGTGGGGGGGTGGTCGTGAGGGGCGGGGAGAGGCCCTGGGCACATGTGAGCACGGGTCAGCCAACGACTGGGCGCGGCCAGTCCACCAGCGCCCAGTGGAGGTGCGGGACGCAGTTCCGGCCTCGACCCCTCTCGCGTCCGGCTGTGACTCCGCTCGGCAAGCGGGGAGGGGCCCTGCCCGGTCTCGGACGGCGCCGCCGCCTGGAGCCGAGTGGCGTGGACAAACGACTGTGCTCAACAAGACAGATCCGAGGTGATTTCTCACGCTGGCAGCCCAGAGCAGCACCCTCGGCTGTAGTTGTCATTTTGATGCTGAAACAAATTACCGTTCAGGAAGGAATCTGCCGAGTTCGCAGAATCCTGACCGTTCTCTCTGCTCTTCCCGGTCGTCAGACGAGCAAGTTCTGGGAACCTTCACGTCTCTTCCTCTCTCTGGCTGCAGCTCGGGGAAACAAACGGCCCTCGGGACCACGGGGCGGCCGGGCCGCGGACGTGTGCTGGGCTACCACTGGCGGGGCGAAGGCCCCAGGACGCGGCACAGGCCCCAAGCCCAGGGGCCGCCCTGGGAGGGAGGCACACCCCCCAAGTAAGTGAAGTTAAACTACGTGGAATTTGCCCCGCTGGGGAGCCCCAGAGCCGGGGGTGTCCAGTGGGGACTGCGGTCAGCTGTGAGTGGCTAAAGGCGCGACCAAATCCTAACACTCTGGGAGGCCGAGGTGGGAGTAAGCTCAAGGTCAAGAGTTCGAGACCAGCCTGAGCAAGAGTGAGACCCCCGTCTCTACTAAAAATAGAAAGAAATTAATCGGCCAACTAAAAATATATAGGAAAAAAATTAGCCATGCATGGCGGTGCATGCCTGTAGTCCCAGCTACTCGGGAGGCTGAGGCAGAAGGATTGCTTGAGTCCAGGAGTCTGAGGTTGCTGTGAGCTAGGCTGACGCCACGGCACTCACTCTAGCCCGGGCAACAGAGTGAGAATCTGTCTCAAAAAAAAAAAAAAAGAGAGAAAATAAAGTCAAGTCGTATGTGCTTAAGAAGATGACGCAAAGCTTTCACTGTGTCCGTCACAAACTCTCTTAAATGACCCAGGAGAGCTTTCTCAAAAGTCGTAACAGGTAGAGAAAGAAACATTTATTTGCATTTCAAAACCTCCTTTAGTTTCCTCTTCTCATCTTAAGTTCAAGTGAAGGAGATCTATCTAACTTTCGCGGGAGACAGTAACGGCGCCTGCCGTGGGGTCACGTTTTCTCAGGGAGTTTCCACGTTGTTCCCACATTGTTTTTCCGCGGCATTTCCACGTTGTTGTTTTTCCACATGGCTCACCCGGAGCCAGACTACAGGACGTCCACGGCAGCTTTTCCCGGTGGAGGCTCCGAAGTGAGCGTCTGGGTTTTTATCTGGGCACATTTCTGCACTGGTTACATTCTTGTAATGAGCGTGTTCGATTGTCAGGGGCACAACAGAGCAGCCTCTCCCCAGAGCGGAGCTGTCGAGGGCCCCGCGCGAGCGAGCCGCGGCTCACTGGCTGTCATGCCCGGTCACGACGTGGGGATGTCTTCGCTGTTCGGCGTTTTTAGGTTTGTGTCAGAAAGGGGGAGAAGGCGGCTCCATCTCTCAGACCGTGGTTTCCTTTGTCTGTTTCTCATTCGATGGGCGTCGCCCCAGTCTGCGAATCTGGTTCTCGAATCTGGTTCTCGGCGCTGTGCCCTCTCCCCACGGGGGGTGGGGGCGTGTTTGGGGCTGCCCTTCCCACACACAGCCAAAGCAGTTTTCGGGGCTTCGTACCCGGATGGCCCAGGTGAACCGGGGGGACCAGGTGGACCAGGTGGACCAGGGGGACCAGGGGGGCCAGGGGGACCAGGGGGACCAGGGGGGCCAGGGGGGCCAGGGCGATCAGGGGGACCAGGGGGACCAGGGGGGCCAGGGGG
>VSMD01120270.1:0-44640 GCA_008750895.1 Mirza zaza
TTTCCTTGTTTTCTCATATTTCTTGTGTCCCTATGTTGATACCTGCTCAGCTGGTATAACAGTCACTTTTCCCAATTTTATGGAGTAACTTTCATGGGGGGGGGGGCTTTTCCTTGTAGAAGTGTCTATAGTGTCAGTTGGGTAGGGTGCTTTGGCATTGGTTTGGGGTGGGCACAGTAATGTAGTCTCTATATGATTTCTTTGGTTATAATCAACATCAGTGGTATCTGTGAGTGCTTCAGTGGCCTAGACTGCAGTTATTTGTGAGGCTGTGGTATGGCTTTGCTGGGGATGAGGATGCTGAGAAGCCCAGTCTTTGGGCCCTGGGGGTCACATGTTGGTGCATGGACCTTTGCTGTTAAAGGGGGTGGCATAATTGTCAGTGGCAGGTATGGACCCCAGGTGGGCCAGTCCTTGGGCCCTGTGTGGTGGGCTCTTAGGCTCTGTCAGCTCCCTCTATCCTGGGGGGCAGCCTCTCTGCTATCATAAACCACCTGTTTACCAGGACCTAGAGCACTGCACAGGTTCAGGCGCCAGGGTCACATCTGCCTTGCAGAGTCCAGCTGGTGTTGTGATGCTGTGGTCCTCTGGGTAGATGTGGTGGGATATTGACAGGGTCCCAGCATGAATCCCCTCCCTGAAATGACGCAGTCATGTGGACTCCAGGCAGCTCCCTACGCTGTACTCAAGGCCTGTGGGGGCAAAGGGGTTCCCCTGTGGTAAGGTTTGTGGGCTGCTGGGGATCTCCCACTTACTTCTCCCCTGCAATGGGGAGTTTCTCCTGGCTCTGAGCCAAACCCAGCAGCTACTTCCCTTCAGTCTCTCTATGTTGCCAGCTTGAGTTTTGGTGCCTTGGAGGATCTTTGTCGCTTCCTCACTGAATTCCAGTGCTCTCTCTTGGACACTCTATTCAACATGTGGTTATCTATTTGCTGGTTTGGTCCTTCTTTATGAAAGAGTCCTGAGCACTCTAGTCAGCCATGATGATGTGGGATGTGGGAACTGGCCTCAACTTAGTTTTTAGTTTCTGTAGATTTAGCTATAATGTGTCAGCAAACAAACTCTCATGCTTTTACTGGGTCTCCATAGCCAGAGTTTCCCCCTGCTCCCTCCCGGTCACTGCTTCAGACAGCATGGCAGTCCTGCCACTCACTCTTATGCTTTTGTTCAGGTTGTTGGCTTGGGTTGGAATGCTCACCTCTCATTTCCTTCTTTTGTATTTCTAAAATCCGCTCCTCCCTCAAGGTTCAATGCAAATGTTAACTTCACCATAAGCCTTCTCTGATTCTCCTGCTTCTAATAAAAAAAATGACCCTTTCTCTGAGCATTTGCAGTACTTCGTCTCATAACTCTCAGCAGTCTTTGTCTTCATTCATTTCCATACTTAATCTATCCTCTCCTGCTGTTTTGCTCAAGTGTGGGAATCGAGTCAGTTGTATTCCAGTGCACACACAATCAGCACCTGTGCTCAGTGGGCATTCACTATTTGTTTAAGAAATGAGAACTACTGTAATCACATTCTCTACCCAAATTTTGTTTGAAAGCTACAGCTAGTCCCCACTTTGCACAGTCCTGTGCTCACTGAAACTCAGAGATGTCAGACCCATGTTCTCACTTCGCAGTTACCTTAGGAGTGTGAAAAGAGAGGACATGGTTTCAAAGTGCACATACTTTAGTTGACATAGTATTGTGCAAAGTGAGAATTGTCTATATATCTAAATAATATTAATGAATATGTAACATAAAAATGATCCGTCTAATATGAAAAAAAATACATCAGTATGTCTTGTGCATTGAGGGCAGCCAGCCACATACCACATATTAAACACAGAACTTGTATAGCATCTCATAAATCAGAGCCCTGGCACAAAACAGCAGTGCTTGTCCAGTCTCAGGGCAGAAGGGGCCTTAGTAATCGAAGGCCCCTTTTGGAGCCATTACAGTGGCTTATGGAAGACGGTTGATGGAGACCATTTCTGGATACAAGGGGCAATCTGAAACAGGTAGATGCTGAAACATGGTCATTTCTGGAATATTTTAGTAGCTTCTGGGGGGACAAGAAGACAGAATATTTATAATCTGTATGGTCCCAGAAATGCCGTAAAGCCCCCTAAAATCAAATAAATGTCAGCATTGCTGGTGTCCTGCTGTTCCCCACAGTGAATGCTGTGACTGGCACAGAGAGACTCACAAAACAATACATTTTAAGCCACTAAAGAACCATAAGACTGCACAGCAAATCTATTTCAAAAGCTAAAGTGCTGAGTTTATATACTCTGCAAAAGAAAGGGACACAGGAAAACAGGAATGATGGAAGATGATGATAAATATAAGTTTAAGCAACTTTAAAGGGAACCTGGCTGTCTGCGAATGCCGAGGCATGAGCTGAAGGGCAGAGCACGGGACTCAGAGTGAGGACCTCCAGGCTTATGATTCAGCGGCTGAGCTCCTGGAGGCTTCAGAGACATGGCTTCACCTGGTCTCGCATCTCAGCACCTTTACCGGGGATCAAGGTGAAGGCTGAGTCACATTCAAAGTCCACAAAAGATAAGATGAAATGGAATTAATATGGGCTTTGGAACCTGAAAATCAGCTTGGTTTTCCAGCTAGTGTCTTTGGCAGGTTCATTAGCCTCTCTGAGACTCATATTCTTCTGGTCAAGTGAGAAGAGCCATGGCCAGGGGAGAGTAAATTGTAGTGGAAGTTGCAAAGCCATTCCTGCTGTGCTGGCAATGAGCAAATTGCATCCTCTCTCGTCATTTCCATTTCTTCATCTGTAAAATGGGAATCATAAGCCCTTGCTATTTCCAGGGTTGCTATGCAGACTGAATAAAGATATATGTGTGAAAACACTTAAATAAAAAAAATTTTTGAGATGGGATCCTGCTATATCACTGAGGCTGTTCTCAAACAGCCTGGGCTCAAGCAATCGTCCTGCCTCAGGATCCTGCTATATCACTGAGGCTGTTCTCAAACAGCCTGGGCTCAAGCAATCGTCCTGCCTCAGCCTCCTGAGTAGCTGGAATAACAGGCATGAGCCACTGTGCTCAGCTCTCAGTAAAAATTTGAACAAATATTAGGGATTCTTAATACCACTGTCAATGGCAGTGGTATTTGGGAACCCATCCAATTCCTTAGTGTCTGAGTAGACATAAGCAGTTAGACAACCATGAAAGAAACATAAGACCCTCTCATGAGTTGAACTGTGTTTTCCAAAAGGACATGTTGAAGTTCTAACCCCCAGAACCAATGCATGCAACTTCATTTGGAAATAGGATAATATAGTTAAGTTAATGTAATCTAGTTAAAGATCTCTTCTTACGAGGACATCAGTCATTGGATTTGCACCCACCACCACCAGTCTAGTATGACTTCATTTTAACTTAGGGTGGACCCTAATCCAATCCGAGTAGTGTCCTCACAAGAAGAGGACATGGATGCACAGGGAGAATGCCACGTGAGCACACAGGCAGATTGGAGTGAGGCAGCTGCAAGCTAAGGTATGCAAAGACTGCCAGCCACCACCAGAAGCTAGGAAGAGACACGAAGGACTCTACTCAGTCGCAGAGGGAGCACGGCCTGGCTGGCATCTTGATTTCAGACTTCTAGCCTCCAGACTGGGAGAGGATAAATTTCTGCTGTTGAAGCCACCCAGTCTGTGGCACTTTGTTACGCCAGCTCCAGGAAACTAACACAGACTCCTATTCTCCTCTTCCCTGCTCAGTACATACTTGCTATAACATTTACTCTGGAAGACCTCTCCAGACTCCAGAATGATGTTCTCCCTATAACAAGGTTTATACTTCTGTGTTTTATTTCTAAACAGCTTTGCCCCTGTTTCAGCAGTTTCTCCTGAAATCTCTTTAGGGGACTGCTTATAACTCATCTCTGGGGTTGGTGCTTCTGGAACCACTGTAAGCAAGAGGTCTGTCTGGTGCTCCTGGGAAGTAAATATTCTTGGACCAGCTGCAGAGACAGTAGCATTCTGCAAAAGGGGTGGGGGTGAGGCAGGGAGCTGCAGCAAATTGAGAGCACCATGATATCCTTTGAAGGGCCTGCAGTGGATGTGTCACTTGCCCTCTCCATTAGCCTCATGGAAAGTGGATCCACAGAGCTTTCTTCCAGCTCAGGTCACCAACAGAAACAAAATCTGCCTTGCCTGGTACCTGTACCAAGAAATCAACACACTGGGTCCACGCAATGAACCAAAGACCCTCTGATCCATTTCTGAAAGCCTTGCCACTCGCCAGCTCTAGAAGACTTACTTCATCGATAAAATGGGTGGACCACCTTCCAGGGTGGTCACAGGCCGCAGATCAGACAAGAACATGGAAGTGCATTGAAAATGGTAAAATCCTGTGCAAAGGAAAAGTGGTGAAGTCATTATCACCATCATCCTCCACCAGTTGTCAACGCCTGGGGGTCGGGGAGAAACCTCAAAGAGGACCAGGAAAACTGGATCAAAGTGTCCAGCTGGTAAAGGAAGAGTCAGCTGTAGGGCCTGATCCTCTGGCATTGGCTGCCTGGGGAGAGAGCAGTTGAGATGCACTCTCCTGGTGGGTAATAAAATGAGTTTACGTAGGGAGGAAGCAGGATGTATAAAGCCCAGGAGCCTGATCTGTTTCTGAGATCAAACAGAGCAGCATTGTGCCGGGGTGTGGAGCTGATGTCAGCGTCTAGAATGCTGGTTGGAATCGCCTTGGTTACGCAGCTGGACCGGAATAAGGCAAGTCTGTATCTGAACTCATTAATTTTTACAACCAACTGAACTGTTCTGCCTTTTTGGGGGGGAGGGGCTAGGGGAGGTGGTGCAGGGGGAGAACAAGGGAAGAAAGGCAAAAGGGAGGGGCGAGTATGTATGGAACAGGGGGCTTCCCACCAGCAGACACTATCTCATTATTCCCCAGCAAACCCCAGCTTCAACCCTCCTGCCCCTGGGACCGCTGGGAAGAGCTGCTGCCGCAGGTTCTGCCAGAGGAGGAGAGAAACAGGCCGATGAGACATAAGGATAATTAGAGTGGCACAAGCCACTCCTAGGCGTTCAGGTTATGTCAATGTTTCCATTATATGCCTCGCTTTTCAGGGGTTTATAACGGAGCTATAAAAACTCACGCCAGCCGAGAATTTGGCAGGCCAGGTCGCAGCAACGGAGGGACTGTTTTTTTAATTCAATTCAGCTGCTCGTAACTGGGGGTAGGAGAGCACATTGTACATTTGGATAACTCAAAGAGGCTGGTATGAAGCATTGAGCACTATTTTGCTGTGCGATCACTCCTCCTCTTACTACTGTCATTTCCTTGTGCTATAGGAAAAGAAACAGCGTTATATAAATGCATCCCGCATACATCCTGAGCCAAGAATCTATGGACACTTTCCAAGTACCAGCTAATTCAGTGCTTCTCCACTCCTGAGAAAAGTGTACAGGTCAACCACCTTCCAGTAAACGTGCAAACCAGCTCACCCAGAACTCTGCATAAAAGATTATCAACCTCTGCCGATGAGCTGTTTGGTGCAGGAGCTATTCCAGAGCTATGCCACTATTTGGGACAGTTGTTTTGCACTTGAGTAACAGTATTTGGCCCAGTTGATAAGCATTATCCAATCTCATGAGGTCTATTTGTTGGCTTCTCAGGCACAGAGTGAAGAGAGCTTTCTCCACATTGTATCCCATAATCTCTGATTTGGTCAAAATACACAAATCCTGCTGGATCCTTAACAGTCCAGTGCATAGGTCCTTCCACGTAGAGCATGAAGCTTCCTTTGCTTCTCCGACCAGAAGTTCCCTCTCCTTTGGTCTCCTATCTACTCTCTTCCTGTTACTCTTACCATCTGACTGGTGTGTTATATTTCAGGTATTTGTATGTGTCTTATCTCTCTTACCATATGATGAACCCTTTATGAAAGCGTCCTGAGCTTATTAGTCTCTACTTTCTCCAAAGTGCCAAATTTAGGTGACTCTGCTCAGTAAATGTGGGTGGAACTAATTACTTAAATAATTAATCAATGACAATCAGAAGCCAAGTGGCTGACAGCAATGGTACAAGTAAAGCTCAGAACATAGGAATTTATCAATTCCTTCTTTCATAATATTAATAGAAGGGAAGACAGAGCATCAAATTAATTTTTTGCCTTGCTACTAATAGTAACACTAACTAAATGGTAAGATGGGGGATGGGGTCAAGATCTTCAAACAGCAAAAAATAATAAGATGTAAGCAATAACATATATGTCCTTGTGCATACAACTATGTTAACATATAACTGTAATAAGAAATAAGTAACTAAATCTGTATGTACATGCGCATGCAACTGTGTTAACAAATACCTATAGGAATAATGAGATAAATATATTTTATTAATATGCACTAGCTTTGCTCTCCATTATAACTCAGTTTCCAGCCTCTACTGCTATCAAAGTGCTTTATAAACGATGAATAAATAACTGTATAAATAGAGGAAGATGGCATTGATATCACTCTAGCTCATGAACTATTCAATACAAATTTACAAATGAATGAATGAACAAATGAGTGAACTACCAGGGTAATTTAACTGAGATAAATAATAATATTATACTTCTTCATATACTAAAGAAAATATTGCTAATGATGAAAACTAACTTAGGTTCCAACATAAATACCCAACTTGGATCTAAGAGTTAATAATGAATGGGATTTCAGTCTTCCCTAAGGGTTCAGAGGACTGTGGCTGAATGTCACAGTCAATGGGGTAATAGACGTATGTGTTAGAGCAATTGGAGGGCTGGTCTCTCCAATAAATGTGCACTGATCCGGACAGCAGAGCTGGAAGGGCCCAAGTATGATCGATGTGTGAGTGGACAAAGAAGATATATTGAAGTCAGAGACTGGGATTGGTTCATAAAGGACTCTGGGTCCATTTGCATTTTCTGGACAATTTCTAGTATTGCTGCATAATTTCTGTTTAATTAGGACCTCAAGGCCTTCAAAAATTAAGGAGTATAACTAAAGCCCGTTTCTGTAGGTTAGGAAACCAAGCTAATTTGCACCGCCCATCGATCAGTGGCCAAGGGAACTGAGATTACATGACTGTTTAAACCCATTATCATTCATCTTCTGGCACTGAAGTAGGAAAAAACCTAAACCCGAAACTGAAAAATCTTTCTGTGCTACCAGAGCAACTCAGGAGTCTGTTAGCTGGGAGGAAGAGATGGTTGTCAGGGAAGCATCGTGTCTGCCCCAAGGCAGAATAAGATAAAGTAGAGGCTCTCAAAATGGGGTTCCCTGTCAGCAGCACCTGAGGAGGAGGGAAGGGTGTATACTTACATAATGGGTGTGGTGCGCACCACCTGGGGGTTGGACATGCTTGAAGCTCCTGGGGGGGGGCAGGTGCAATATATGTAACCCTAACAATATTTGTACCCCCATAATATGATGAAATAAAAGGAGAAAAATAAATAAATAAATAAATAAATGGAAATTCTCAGCCCCACCCCAGACCTACTGAATCAGACACCCTGGGGCTAGGGGCATGAGATCTGAGTTTTAACAAGCCCCCAGGAGATTCTGATACTGGCTCAAGTTTGAGAACCACTGAGATAAAGTGTGAGAAAAAACTTCCCCATCAAGCTGGAGGACTTAGTGATGTTAGTGAAATGTCTGCTTCACCACAGTCCTCCCACGCAAGGGGCAGGCAGGGCAGGGGCGGGAGAGAGCAGGAGAACCTAACCTTTACTGAATACCTACTAAAGGTGAGCAACGTCTTTGGTGCCTTCACCTGTCTCTTCTAACTTAACCTTCCCAAACCACATTCTCACAGATGAGAAGACTGAGTATCAGAAAGGTTAAGTGAGTTGTCCAAACTTATTTATTCATCGGCTCAAATTCAAAGTTTGGTCAGATTCCAATCTTGTGCACTTCCAGCTGTTCTACCTAAAAGGGAGGAATCCTGGTAAACTTGTGTTTACTCAATTCATAAAATTGTGATTTAGCGCTAAGACTTATTGTTCCTTTCTTGGCCATTCAGAGCCCTCTACGGTTTTGCCCTGATCTGTCTTCCATCCTTGCCTTCACTGTAGCCCACAACGCAACCTTCGTCCCTTGAATGCGTCATGTGTCAGAGCCCACCTGACCCCTCCCTGTGCCTTGGGCAAGCCATTTAGCCAAAAGGCCTCGACTCAATTCCTGCTTGCTAAAATGCTGTCTTTTGCCTTTTCTGTCTGTTGAACTTTATTCTTTCATAAATAATTAAACAACTAAAATGGGCCCTGTCTGAGTATTCATAGTATAATGCAGGAAACCAATTTGGCATTCAAAAAATTGTCTTTGCAAGAATAACTACTTTGAATTCTTCCTCTACCAGGAAGCACTTTCAGGGTTTCCTTTCTAACCCAATGGCATTTTGCGTGCATTTCCGATTTCGCAGTCTGTCCTATGATGGGATGACCCACAGGCCTGCCTCCAACAAATGTGTCAACTGCCAAAGCCAAGGTGAGGTTTCACTCATCTCTTTAACCTACACAGCTCCCAGCATAGGGTCTTACATTTAGCAAGTACTTCAAATTACATACATAGGCTTGAACCGTATAACATGACATGTACTTCAAAAAATTGGGTTTTTCAATTAGCTGATGAATCCTACCATTGTTAATAAACAAAGCCTATTTCATACTAATGCTGTTGTTGAAGTCGAAGCTAACCTTTCCTTCAGATCTTTCTGGTAGATGTTATGTTGCCAGTGCTTAGTTAATCCAATTCTGAGAATACAGCATCACCACTGGATATTGAAATGTAGCCATTTTGGGAAACTGAGTGGAAAACCTCCCAGTAGGAGTCATTTACACACCTGTTGGATTGCCCATAAATAAATGACACCAGCCAACTCACAGTGTGATCCCCTCGCACACCCTGTACCCTGACCATTCCCTCCCTGCCTGAATTTCTTGGATGACTTTCAAGAATATTTGGAAATTAAATATATTTTGCAGCCTCCAAAATCTCTCAAGGGACAACTTTAATAGTGACACTGAGCTATAGATAATTACCTTTCTTTAAAAGGTTTTTTAAAAAACACCTTTTTACAATAAATTTTGAGTATTAGGGGAATACCTAGAAAGGGTTAGAAGGAGGGATTAGACAGAAAATATGAAAATAGTTAATAAAATGTGGCTCTTTCTAGGCAGATAATACCATAGGTTCAAAGAAAGCTTAGAAACATATACATCAAAGAAGGCAGTAGTAATACACTCAATGACTCTGTCACTCCTTTTTGTCTCCTTAGCTATTCTTCAGTATTTTATGACTTTCATTTCAAATAACCAACCAACAAAGATTTATCAAATACCTTCCATACCTTGGTCCCAGCCTATGAGAGGCAAAAAGGGAAGGAAACCAAAAGGATGACTGCCAACTCTGGGGTATTTTTTTTTGTGTGTGTGTGTTTGTTGTTGTTGTTGTTGTTATTAGCTTTTAAGAATTTAAAAATTCTCTCACATACTTGACCTCATTCAATGCAAGATATTACTCATTTCACAGAAGAGTAAACTGAAGATCGCATGCCCGAGATCACATGGTTTATAAGTGTCTGCGTCAGGGCTCAAGCTTAGGTCTCCTGACTTCTGACAAGAGTCCTGTGCTCTTGTGTCTCTAGACCTCTGCTGCAAAGATCCGGGTGGTTTTTAATACATTTACAGCATACAATATATACTCTCACAATATGAAAAGTCTTACAGGATGTCTTATATAGCCTTCTGGGTAAAAAGGCATTGCAGTTGAGTGCTTAACTTCCTCTACACCAAGATTCCCTCTGAAATGACCCAGAAAAGAACAAAAAAGAAAAAGTTTTGTTGAGAAGGGAGAACAAGTACTAAAATGACATTGGAACCTGGGCAAGTGTGCCTGGCACATGGTGGAAAGTTAGGTACCACCCTGTTCAATACGGTTCAGATAGGACCAGAGGGAAGGGGGACACTGAGGAAAGTCTGGCAGCTCTTCTTCCTGCGAAACAGCAGTGGTTACAGGAGTGGGGAGGGGGATACTGTGAGATCCCCACCACACGTGACTGCCAGCTTCCATCGTAAAGTTTGAAGGGCCTGATGGAGTGTTGTGTGTGGTTAGAGAAGAAGGCCATGGCTTGCACTGGCTCCAGATCAAGAGCATTTGAAAGCAGTAGCAGTAGGAGGCCCCAGGAGAAGCACGATGACTTCATGAAGCAAAAATCATACCAGAAAGCAGACTTCACATTGCAGACAACAACTCAGGGAGGAAGATGGAAGAAAACACAGCTTCAACCTAGTATAAAAGTCAGGCAGGGGAGAAAATGAAATTCAGAAAGTCAGCGCAAGACACACCAGCTTCTCTATTGGTTGAGAAGAAGAGTGCAGACAAGGAACCCTAATCTTCTTCCCAAACCTGCCCGTGAGTCCAGCTTTCTCTGTCCGCCTCTGTTCCTCATTTACTGCCTTCAATTACAGCTTCTTCTCTACTCCCCGCCATAAGCTGGACCTGTTAAGTAGTCATATAAATTCATTTCCATCAGGAGAATCCACTCACATTATTTATGAACAAACACCAGAACTAGAGATATACATTTTCTTATTTATCTTAAGTAAACAAAAACCAACATAAGAATTATAAAAGACAGAAAACCTAGGGCTCAAAATACAGAAAAAGACAGTATCTTTTAAAAGAGTTAATGTTAGTTATAAGATTTAGAAAACAACTAGGAAGCTCAGATTGGAGTTCCCATGAAAGTTCAAGAAAAAGGGAAATCAAATGATAAAAGGAGAGACACAAAGGCAGTGGTGAAAAGGGCACTGGCTCAGAGGAGGTAAAAACGAGAGTTAAGGAAACTAAAACAGAAATAGCAAAGTAAAATCTTCATTCAAAGTGAGAAAGAGTAGGAAGATCACTGCAAAAAGTTAAAATCAGTGACATGGAAGAGAAACTTGAAAAACTGTCATGGAATGAAAAGAAAAAAGACAAAGTGATTAAAATAATGAGAGAAAAATTATTGAGTTGGAAGAACAGACAGTACAGAAAACACAGATAAGAGATTTTCCTGGGGGGAAAAAAGAGCAGAATAAGTAAAACTGAAAAAAAAAAGTAAAAAATATAAAAGAAGAAAACTTTCCTGAGCTGATGTGTCCATAAGGATTGGGCTCAGCTGCCTGTGACTGAGGCAAAACTAAACTTTAAGAGAGGCTGGGAAATACAGTTTTATTTCAAGTAGTTATATGCCTATATGAATATCAAAACTTATACTTCTAAGAAGAAAAATATGGAGTTGGGGGAACCCCTACCAACCTCTGCCATAAATGAATAAAAATGTACAGTTGCAGATCAAAAGATCTCATCGAGTACATGGAAAATTACTTCAAATTACCTGCTAGGTGCATACAAGTTCAGGAACAATAAAAGAGTTTTACAATTACCTAGGCAGAAAAAAGTCAGGTAACCTACAAAGGTAGAAATATCAGGATAGCCTCAGAGAGCCCTGTATAACATTAAACATCAGATAACAATAAAGAAATATCTATAGTTTTGAGTGCAGAAGGTTGCCTAAGTTCAAGGATTCTGAACTCATTCAAGCTGAAAGAAATTCATGTCTGAAAGAGATTCTTATATTTCTTTAAATTTTCTTACAAATTTTCAGCTACTCAGAGATTTCCTAAGGTACATCATTCATATTCTTCTTTTAAAAAGTACTTAAGTCATAGTCTAGCCAACTGAGAAATGAATCGGAACAAAAAATGGGGAAGTTCTGATGAAATGGGACTTGCAGTGATTACTAAAATCAATTAAACATCATCTAAATAATCTTTAAAATATAATTGTGAAGAGTTTTTAAATACAAAACAATAATTCTTAAAAGAGAAAATAATGTTAAAAATAGTACCTGGTATACATTTGTCAAATTCAATTAATATACACTTAAAACATGTGGATTTTATTGTTTGTACATTTTACCTCAGAGAAAAAAATTGCAAGCAATTATTAAACACTAGTTAATGATATTTGTGATCAAGTATTTAGGGAGAAGTGTGTTGATATCTTTAATTGACTTTGAAATGCATTTTTTAAAAAAGATGGGTTGATAGATACATGATAAAGCAAATATAGCAAAATGGTAATGGTGGAAACCAGAAGGTAGGGATATGGGTGTTTGCTGTAAAACTCTTTTAACTTTTCCATACGTTTGAAAACTTTCATAAAGCAAAATGTTGGGGGAAAAGTAACACCTGAGTCTAAAATGCAAAATTAAATAGATAAAACAGGAAACAGAGTGAAATAATGAAAAAGAAATAAAAGTATGTTTATTTCTTAACCTAACGAGACAGTCAATAGGTAGCATTTTTAAAAATCAATAATTAGGAAAATATAGTTTCATATATTTTTTAAATTTTCAAGGCAATTCAAGTAGAATTATCTGTGTCTTCCATATCATTACTGGAAAAATAAAAAATAAAATAGCAAATAACATTACAAAAAACAATTCTAAGTAAAGTGCAAGAAAATATTTTTAAAAACCAGAAAGCATAAGGAACTTGACTGAAGCAAAACTAATATAGTAACTATGATAATAAATGCAAGTGGCTTAAACTCCCATATTTAATAAACTAATTAGTACGCTATCCCAAAATATATACCTAAAACAAAGAGAGTATTTGAATGAGGAAGGATAAACTAGCAAATACATCACATGCGAAAGTGCATAATTTGTAAAGAAATCAGGATTATAATATTTTGTATCAAAGTAGAAACTGAAGTGAAAAACAAGTGAAATCTAGGTAAGTATTGACAAAGTGAACAACCCATAAAGAAAACAACTGTCATGTCAAACTACTTTGCTCATTCTAGAAGCTGCGTTTTTCTTAATGAAAGCAGACATATGTGAGCTTCTTTGGCACCCACACACCATGGATTTACACTTGGCTTATGCTATCTACAAATCCTATTTCCACGTGTGCTACAAACAAACGATTCTCCTCTACACATGAGATTTAACCAGACCCACAAGCTATAAAACCTAGAGAAGTTTTATTGTTGATTTGGAGGAAGAAGAAATAGTGTGGGCTATAAGAACTGGAAAGGGTTTCTTGTGACTATTAAACTCTGAGCTTTTTCAAACCAATGGGGGGTCCCAGTGAATGATCAGATGATAGAGCGAGGATATTTGGGATTTCCACGCTATTTTTCACTCTGTAAGACTAGATCACGCTTATGCCTACAGAAAGGAGAAAGATGGGAAGAATGGCAAGGTTAAGGAAAAGTTGACGGATGTGCACAAGGACATTTTGGATTTGCGATAATGACAAGATAGTCCCTTGGAGATGCCTTCCAGGCTGTTGAAATGTAAAACACGATCTGGGTTGGAAATGTGGATTGGAGAGTGACAATCACAAAAGTGAATTAAAGCCACACACTTGAAGTTACTTAGGAAGAGACTATAGGATTAACAAAGCCTGCTAAAGCCAGGTGATGGGGACCCGGAAAGCGAGAGACATCTGTATGTGACAGGCAATGAAAAGCCAGCGCAGGTTGGAATTAGGGAGGTCGTTCTAATTATTAGGAAATTCTTCTCAGATGAAGCCCAATTTTGCCTCCTCCCATGTCTGTCAGCTGATGCTGCTTCTGCCCTACGGGGAACACAGAAGGCATCTGCTCCCTCTTCCACACGAAAATAGAGCAAAAAGCAGAAATAACACTTCGCTGTCCTGCACTCCACAGGACTAGCAGGGAAAGCCTTTTGAGAAGGCACAATACGCTCTGAGAAAACCACATTAATCATCAACCCAGGAACACTCTACAAAACCATTGCTATAAATTCAATATTTACACAAAATCTGGAGTTGAAGTTCTTTTTACTACAGGGAAGGAAAACATGAAAAGGCTCCAGAAAGGGAAGCCCAGTTCCTACCTAGATTCACCAAAATTCATACTTAAGTGCAACATTCTCATTTTACAGATAAGGAAACTGACTTGCTAAAGAGACAAAACGTCTCCATCAATAACATGTCCTTATGCTCTACAGTTGCCACACAACTATGCACATTTTGAGTTGAGGAAACTGCAGCGTCAAGGGTGCAATGTCCTGCCCAATGTCACATACTTAAGCATCCAAGCTGTCTTGGATTTGTGCCTTGCTACTCTACCACATAAACCAACCAAAGCAGGCCAAGCAGAGAGAGAAGGAGGAGAAAGGTAGCTGCATTGTGTCTAAAGAAGCAAACCAACATAAGATTCATTTAATTTGTTCTTTGGAAAGATTAAAACCCTTGTGACAGAGGAACCTGCAAATATGCAAGTGGGTTTTGATTGAAGTCATTGGGACCCTCTCTACAATGTTTCATGAAACAGCATCTTTGAGCTTCCTTCATGGGAGTTGCCCAGGAACCTTATGACAAGCATGGTTTGGCTGGAGCCCAGCCCAAAGTTCCTGGGTCAGGATCTCAGGGTGGGGCCCTGGAAGATGAATTTCTAAGAAGCCTCCCCAGTGATCTTATACATACTGAAGTACAAGAGCCACTGGCGTTTACATTCTTGACAAAACAAAAGGTGGAGGAGAGTGAGTCCAGATCTCCTCCCAAAGTTGGGGGTCAAACCAGACAGGGATTACCATCCTGCCTTCAGGCCCCAGGCCCCATGCACCCTTTCGGCTCCTGCTCCTTGCTCAGGACAGCACAGCCCAGAATTAATCCTCCTGAAGGATGTTGCTCTCTGCCATTTTAATTTGCAAAACCTGTCGTAAAAGCAGCTCTTCTCTCCTAATGAGGTAATTGGTGCCATAATACCATTAGGAGGTGTCCCTGATGTGCAGCTCAATTAAGAAAGGTGTATTAAATGATTTACATTTCTTCATTTAGCTGAAACACTAGTTCTAGACTCGCTAAGTAATAAGACGTTGTTAATGAGCCAGTGTATAGGGCTCATTTAATTCAATTGTGTAGCTTTCAACTAATTGAGGCATTGTTTTTCCTCACCCTGCAGTCCAATTTTTCTTCTCCCAATCTAAGGAAAAAAGAAAGAAAGAAGAAAAGAAAAAAAAAACAACAAAGCCAGTCAAATGTCAGGTGGCAAAAGGGAGAAGCTCCTCAAAGTCCAGTTCCCAACCAGACTGTGACAGACCAGGTTCCAGGGCACAAGAGTCCCCATGTTAAGAACTGACCTTGCAGGGTCATTCTAGGCTGAAGCTGGAGGCCTGAGGAGCCCCAACGTGGAGAGCCTGGTCACAGCGTCCTCATCCCATGTGTCCTGCTCCCTGGAGAAGCCCAGTGAGGTCCAAGTGGGGGTCGTCTAGCCTTGTTGGTACATGTCTGGTCCAGGGACCAGCAGCAGCATCACCTGGGAGCTGGCTGGAAATGCAGCATCCTATGCCCACCCCACACCTGCTGAATCAGAATCCGAACTTCACATAGATCCTTCCAGAATGAGCCAGAACCTCCCAGGCCTCTTCTGAAGAGTATCCACCTACTAGAAGGCAGCCAATGCCTATCCCTGGCAGCATTGCTGTTTCCTCAAATGTGGTATTGTCTTCATGGAAGAAAAAAAAAATTAATGGGAGAAACAGAGAGAAAGAAAGAAAAAGAAAGAAGGAAACCAACCCAGAGAGAAACAGGAAAGACCAAGAAACGGTTCCTGGACTTGAGACGTTCCAAAGCCCGTATTTCATTTTGCTCCCATAACCACAGACCTCTCCTGCATCACACCCAAGGGCTGCAGCGTCACCTCAGCCAAGCCACAACTAAACGAAAAGCCAGAGGAAAACACTCGTTCTGACGTTCTGACACAGAGGAGCCAGGAACTCCAGAACGGAGACCAGCCTTCTAACCTCCCGGAATCACAGCATGTGGGAGGGGCGGGGGCCTTCAACGTCATTTCCCACCCCCTTCATTCTACAGAATAAGAAACTGAGGCCCCCAGGGGGAGAGTGCTCTGTCCAAGGAACCCAAGGGCGTCAGGGACAGAGCTGGCTGGGATTGGTGTCTCCAGCTCTCTTTCCCTCACAGCAGGAGATCTCAGGGAATCTGTGCGAGAACTCCCAGAGGGTCGGTGTGTGAAAGGCATTTCACAGATTTGCACAACGTCAAACTGTACGCTTCAAAAGCAACTGTAACATGACACGGTTATAACCACCACTGTGGACAGGTAATACCAAGAAACAGGCCTGACTGCTGGTCTCCGGATTACAAATCGGCTGGAATATTACACAGAAAGTGAGAAGGAATTTAGGCCTTTCTCAGAAACTTGAACTGAACTCAACACTGCACAGGAGGAAATAAAGCCACCCCTTTCTTTCTATTCTCTTTTCCTAACAGGCTGCTTCGTGCCATTCTTTGCACCTGTGCACTGTCTGTGTGAGAAGACAGGTACCTCCAGCTCAACCAAGTGCCTCCACACCTGACTGATGATTTGGATGAATGCCCAAAGTTACCATTCATTTTTTCTTCAAATAGACACACCCCGACTTGAGAACGCAGTCAGAATAGCGTAAACGCTTTTCAAAACCAAGTCTCAACCAGCAACCCCGTAACCTAGCAGACCACAAGAAACTCAGATGTAAAATGACCAAGTAACCCCAGAGGACGAAGCAAACCAGCTGCAAGGAAGGCGCTCCACAAAATCTAGCTGGAGAAAGCCCAATCCTCAAAACCCATTTTCTCTGCTCCCTCCAGAAGCTAAATCACCTTTCCGCGCAGTGAGCATCACCTCCTGCCCCTCAAATGCCTAAAGCGTCAAACACCAACCCTGGGCTCCTTCTGCCCTTGAAAAGTGAAGCTTCTACGTCCAGGACTCCAGAATCACTCTCCCCACCCCTTTTTTCTGTGGCCTTTCTTTTGGTCCTGAGCACCCTGCCATTTTTCTAAATGGGAGAAAGGGTGGGAGAAAGGGTGGGAGAAGCAAACAACCTTCCCTGCAGCGATGTGAGTGACTGCTATGTTTCCATGGTTCGCTTTCCACTGTTCCCGGTGACCCCTGCAGATTTCCCTTATGAGTTAGTGTCCCGGAATGTCTCTTTATTAGGTGTCTGGAGAAGTAAAGCTGTCCTGATGCCAGCGCCCCCACACTGAGGACTTTATTAGTTTTTTAATTTTCTGTCTGGGTGCTCCTGCTGCATCAAACTTTCCACAGCTGTGGGGAGCTATTAAGTAAGTAGCCTCGTTGGGCCCTTTCCCCACCCCCACCCCCTTCTTAATAGCATGGGAAATTTCTGGACATGCTACGTGGAGCCTTTAAAGTACAGATATTTTGTCTCTCCGGGGAGAGCTTGCTGGGGGTCCAGATGGGGAGAGGATGTTCTGCCATAAGAAAATCCCCTGGTCTTGTCTGTGCCTTGGCTAAGAGCAGGGCTGTTCCAGCGACATGGGGACCTGATTGGGAGGGAGGGGCATGCAGAGGAGGGAACCCAATCTTTCAGCCATCCTGCCCAGTAAGTAGGGGACCAAGGGTAGCTCTGAGTGTTTTTAGACTGACTTGGAATCCAGCCCAGAGCTCGATGCCCAGTTCAAAGCGTTCCCTCCCGAGTGGACATTATAAGACCTGCAGCGAAGAATAAAACAGAGCGACTTGCAAACGTTCCCCTGGTAGGCACACAGCTGCGGTTTGTACAACAGGCCAGTACTATTGCTCCTGTCCCCCCCTGAGAGGGAAACGCTAATGCCCGCCCACCCCCACAGGCCTCCTGCCAGCATCCCTGAGATGCCCCGGGCAGGCTGGATGAGGACCAGCAGTGAGCGCACGCACACACACGCACACGCACACGCATGCGCACATGCACGCACACGCAGACCCGGCAAGCTGGTCCTTTCCCATAGCACCCATGGATCTGGAAGGTTACCCAACCCCTCGTCGGGCCGGGGGAGGACAGAGTAAGGGCCTTGGGGGCCCAGAGAATTCTTAGCATCCCTCCGGCTCCAGCCTGCCTGGCAATTTGCTTTCCAGTGGCTGCCTTTAAGCCTCCCTTTGAGGAGACTTATCTGCAGGGTGAATGTGAAAGCCTAGAGAGAAGAAAACCCTTTGGAGATACCCGCTTCAGGAACAATTTTGCCTCTGAGAGCAAGTTGGTATTTGGGGTTAATCCCTCTGTGGAAACACTGGGTTGAAAGCCTGAAGGAGGTCAGGGGTCTGATTACCGCTTCTGTTTACATATAAACTTCCTGGTCCTGGGAGACAATCGGAGGCGTGGGGGAAGGGAGCAGGGAAGAAAGGAAAGAAAAAAAGAATTTTTTAATTAAATGGCCTTCCCTCTTAAAAATAAAGTCAACAAAATAAGGTGGAACTTGTGGAATCAAGATTTGGTTTTAATGTCTATGTACAAATATGTCTTCAAAATTTTTCAGTCGGAATTTACATAATGAGATCTAAGTATCTTTGGAAACAAAATTTGAAATGAAGTACTGATACGTATTTATGTGCATAGGTATGTATTTTTTAAAAGAAATAGGAAGAAAGAAATCTTAGTTCCCTCCTGAAAACTAGAAGGCACCCGGACAACCAAACGAGCCAAATTAGCCAACGTGCTTTTGTTCAATTTTGTTGTATTTTTGAGAGTGGGTTCTGGTTTCATTTTTGGTTGGTTTGATCTGAGAAAATTCAGCATGAACACTACAGTAGGTGAATGAACTGAAAACGATGGCATTAAGACCAATTTGAAACTCCCATAAACACACACATATAAGAAAAGCCTAAAGGACAGTATTAAAGCCAAATAAATCCATACTTTCAAATTAAGAAAATTAAGATGAATTTAAGAATTGAGAGAAAAAAATGCTTCTTCCACATACTCAAAAGAAGGCAAAGCAAAACTATACGGTGCTAGGGATAGAGAAAGAATGCAAAATGGTTATCAAAAAATGGAAAATTAACTGTTAAGAGCTATAACTGGAGTGATTTTTAAAAAGATTAAATTTAAAAGGCCAAATAGTTCCTTCTTTTTGTTTGCTTGGAAAGAGAGACAGGGATTTAAGAGCCTGTCCCAGACATACTTAAGAACATCAAACAAAACATCCATGAAGAAAACGTGGAAACCCTATTGCTTGGGACATTTAAAACCAGATAACTCTAGCCCCCTCTCAAAAAAAAAAAAAAAACAGATAAGACTCAGGTACGTAGGATTTACATGCAAAGCAGTCTATAATAAAAAAAAGAGATCCCAAAGACTTGATTACTATGTTTCTAACTAGTGAGGTTTTTTTTTAGACTTTTGCAAATATTAAAGATAATTCTCACCATTTACTCTGTCAAAAAAAAAAAAGGAAAGCATTTTTTCAATAAATCTTTCCACTTTGAGTCTCCAACTAAAGAATTCTGGGAAGCCAAATGTTGACATTTTGAAAATGAATTTGTCAACAGAAATATTTTTCTTAAAAAATAAGTTGAACAAAAGCTGAAATCGAATTCTATATGCCATTAATTACCTCTTCAAAAAAATCCATAAAACTTCTAATTTTTTTTCATTTTTCTCAATACAACTTTGTGATCCCCTACTTCATCACCAGCGTGGTCCCTGCCTTGCCTGAGGGGACTTTTTCCTCCCCCACTTCTCTGTCCCCTGAGTGAGGATGGTTTCCTGATATTTTCCAACACAATTTCCTTCAGAGCATCTGACAGCAGGAAGGTGGCTGTTTCAGCGGCAGGAATAAAAAGAGACAAGAGAACCAAGGGGAAGAAGGACACAGACAAACAATTCAGCAGATGCTGGGTCCAAAAGTTCAGGAGCCGTGACTGAAGGCTTTATGAAGGGACACCTACCACAAAAGCTCTGCGTTTCTTAGGGGCACCAATTTTCTGTCAACCCCTTGCAGAACAATTTTTGAGAAGGTGAGGCATTTTGCCAGGCTGAATGTGGTGGCTGAATAAAGGGGAAAGAATTCGGGGCCCAGTGGCAAATACCAGAGGTTGGCAGAGACAAGTGGTGAGTCAAAGGGTGACATCAGACTATGTTAGGGGCAGAGGCAAAGCCTAACAATGAGGTGCCCTTTGGGTTTCAAAATGCCAAGCGGCTGAGCCCTAGGGTCTGCACAGGGCTATGGTCAGGATCATATAATTGATCTCCCAAACTAAGACACTTTTGAGAGAAAAGGCGGGGGAAGCTATTATAATTATACTGGGGCAAGCCGTATATATGAGCTGGGACCCCTAGGCAAACCTGGACATTGCCAACTATTGTTATGAATCCCTCCAAGTCTAGGAAATGAAGCATAGCTGTCCTTGGAGTCTACGCCCACGAGGCTGGGCCCCCAGGTGAGCCTCCTTTCCCCCCTTGAAAGAGCCTCGACAGTGTCGGGGAGTGGGCATGAGAAAGTTCCGTGGTGAAATGAATGTGGGAAAGAGACTGAACACACCCTTACCCCCTCTTGGAGATTCACAATATGTATTAGTGGATTAAAGACGCTGAGCAGGCCTGCGGCAAATTCAACTACTTAGCACTGTGCAAGCCAGGGTTTCCCCAAAGGAGTTTGACCACCATAAGCTCTTTTTTCCAATGAACATCTAGAACATTCCAGCAAACTGCTGTAAACCTTCAGAGGCAAAGTCGGGAGGGCAGGGAGGGGATTGCAGGCTTTGTCTCTGGAAGGTGGAAGCCTGCAGAGTACGCAGGAGCCTCCAGCGCTCCTCTGACGACACTAGCAGATGTTCAGCTGGATGAGGTAATGCAGGAACCTACCAAGGCACAGCCAGAAAGCCTGCAGAAACATGTCTGAAGCCATCCCAGGCCACGAGCAGGAAGGTGCTGAGTTCACGTTAACATGGGCAGGCCTCCCCGCCCCCACCCCATGGATCTAGGACAATGTGGGGAGCCTGACCCAAACTCCGCTGTGACACCTCTGAGAGAACCTCGGCTTCCCCATAAGCAGTTTCCCCCAATCACCTGAGGCTTAGTCTCACACATCCTGCCACTCCTCTGGCACTCCTGTCCTGGGAGGATGTCTGGAGCTTTCGTGTGGCGTGTGGCTGGCAGTAGGGACCTGCACTCCTGCAGGCACGGGCAGCTAGTTTCACAGACCCTGACAGTTCTCACAGGAATCCTCGCTAATCCTCTGAGGGCATGTCCTTGTGACTCCTGTCTTGCTACCTCGATTTTGCAGCCTGGGGGAATTTTCTAAAACACAGGCTCAGGCAGGTCTTTCAGAGCACCTCGAAGTGGGATGATTGACCCACCTGTGGGCAGAAAAGCCCCACAGAAAGGTCTTGATGAAGGGTGGGGGTTGTAGAGATCAATGATTGATTCCCATCAGCACGGTCCAGACTTCCTCACGTGATGCCTCCGGCCCGCGTGAGTGCGCCTAAAGTGACCTGCCATCTCTCCTCCTCCCTGCACCTCTACCCCCCACTCCACCCACTCCAAACGCTGCTCTTTGCTCTCTGAACACACACCACTGTTCTCACAATCCGTCACTTTTCCCCACTCTGTTCTTTTGCCCATAATATCCTCGTCTCCCTAGCAAAGTCTTGCTCGTGTACTTTAAGATTCATCTGAGATTTCACCATTTTAACTGAGAAGACCTAACCACCACCCCTGCCCCATCTCTATCTGAGCTGAATCCAAGCCTTCCTGGGGAGGTGGGCCCATGTCACTCACCCTGACTAGACTTTGCACGCCTGAGTGCAGGGAGCTGTCCAGTCTATTTGTGTCCTGGGTGCCTACCTCCATGCCTGTCAGGTAGCCAATGCCCAGTTGGCGTGCTGCCTCGATGATACACAGAGCCCTGTAGAATTGTATGCACGATTCAGTCTTCCTCGGCCTTTAGCATTTTAACCCATTGCACTCGCTTGCTTTTTTTCTCAATTCCTTTTTTTCTCATTTCTACTCGGGATTTAATCTTTTAAATACCCCAGATTTTACAAAGAGCGGCAGTAGAATAAAAAACTGGAGTTTCTTTTCATACAAATTTATTTATTTGGATTTTTTTATATTTCAAATTATCAATACATTCAAAGAGTAATTTTAATCTCTATAATTTTTGCTAACTGTGTCGAGTCACACATCCGAGCAAAGGGTTAAGTTTGAAAATAAGAGGAATCAGAAAAATTTCTTCATGGTGGAGTCTGAAAAGAATGATCAAAATGGTGAAAATGTGGAAATGGGCCAGGGCTTCACAGTCAAGACTGAGCAAACCGCTGTTGCTGGAGTTCACTGTCCTGTCAACTCATTTCCCAAGAGAACTTGGGAAATTAAGGGAACAAACCCACTTCAAAGGGACCAGATTCCCACCCCCTCTATTTCTATGATCTACAAAAGGTCTCTTCAGGAAGAAGGTGTAAATGTTGGATGGACAGGACAATCAGCTCAAGAGCGGGGATTCCTGAGAGAAGGAAATATGGGGAATGGGGAACAGGCAGGGCTGAAGTGAGAAAAAGGAAAACGAGGAGAACGCCAGCATCCGAGAGGGGAGAAGAGGAGCAGAGACTTGGCAATGACAACTCAGAGCAGCCAGGGACCCCAGAGTCCCTTTCAGAGAAGGACCCGTCCAAGGAGGTGCGCACGGCCCCGGGGAGCTGGAACACAGCAGTAGGAGGCTGGGCGGCAGCTCGTCCCCAGGATGTAAAGCTGAATAAGCAAGCCTGCATGCTTGCAGTCCCCGGTTAATTTCCAGCCATAAAAATATGGCCCAAGATTTATAAAAATATCCCTAAAGCATTCCACATGCTTCTCAAGGCAGAGGGTAATTGTTATGAACAAATCCACACAAACTCTTGTGCCAAGAGCAACAAATGGAGAATAAAGAAGGAACAGGAAACATGGAAAAGAGGGGCAGTCCAAAACCAGAATGACAGATGTGGGCCATCCTCCCCTCCCAGCAAATCCAGAGGGAAGTGGAACTTTACAGCCCCGCAGAGCCCGCTGCTGCAGAGAGACGCGGCACAGCCGTCGGACAGGAGATTTTCATCACGGAAGAAGCTGCTGAGTGAGTGGCAGGTAGGAATGGATCACAGCTCTGCAAAATCTCCCCTTGACATTGTAGTGTCCTAGGACTCAGAGGGAGACCCTCTGGGCCAGCTCCCATCTGCCTCTGAACCCCCTCTGCACCGGCTCCTTCCTCTGCCCCACCATTTTCAGGTATCTTGACTTCTAGAAAGCTCTTCCTATATTGAGCCAAACTTGTCCCTCAAGAGTAGGAGAAGAGCAGGAATAGTTGGCTACCCTTCCCCATGACGGGCCCTCGGGTACATGAAGACAAGTCTGGTGTTCCAAACTAAACATCCCTAGTCCCTTGACTTCCTGTGACATCAGTTCCAGTCTGTCATTCTCCTGGCCAATGTCCCAGGCACGTGCTCAGGTTGGAACGCAGTGCAGGACTTCTGGGGGCCAAGCCTCACTCCCGTCCACAGCTGCAGCCATCAGTAGGCTGTTCCAGCTCCAGAGCAGCCAGATCTCAAAACGCAAAGAACAAGAATGCCAGGGCCTTGTCAAAATTTTCAGACATATGGATAGCAACTCCTGATACGACCTCTTATTCCTCAGAAGAATCAGCTGATAAGTTTGTGTTGTTTCGGACAAACGGTGAGGGTATTGGAACCCTATTGCTGTCCCTGGGCCAGTGTCACCCTTCCGTCCCTCCTTCTCCACTTCAGTCTTTACCATGCTGAGATGTAACCTTGTCGGGCCCCTCCCCATCTTCAGTTCTCTGTGAGTATGGCCGTTCATGCTCCCAAGGAAATCTTCACTCTGAGGGTGTCTCTCACCCCCAATATACACCCCCAAAGTCGAAGAGCTCACAAAGAGTACAGCAGAAGAAAGCTTTATTTCCCATGTAATCAAACGAGGTCCCAATCTGCCGAGGTTGGAGATGGAGGGAGGCTCTCAGCCTTAGCCAGGTGTGGCCAGATCCCGTGGCCTCCTACACCTGCTTCCCAAGCTCCGCCTTCCTCTTGGAGATCCCTGCTGGCACCGCAGGTCAGCAATCCAGCCATCTGTATAAGAAAATCAAAGCCCAGCCCTTCAAGGCTAGCTGTGGGCACAGTCCCCACACAGGGGAGCAGGTGGGAGGAACCAGAGCTACAAGACTTGGCTGCATGAGAAATGGCTTCTTGCTTCTGGGTAGCTGCTTGTAGTTTTCTGGTTGTTTTTACACTCATCATCCCATTGGGTTCTCAGCATACTCCAGTGACACAGATGGGACTGGAGTTATTTTAATTTTCCAGATGAGGAAACTGAGGCCTAGAGGGGAAAAAAAATGAATGCCCTAAATTTATATAGGAAATCAAAGAAAGGGCTGATTCTAGAGCCAAAGTGTCTAATCTCTTTCTGATGGTCAGGCGCTGACACACTAGAAGTCTTAAAACGTCTCCACTTTAAACACTTCATGCAAACAGCAACAGCTCAGCCAAGAGTCCTGAAAGTTGAGACTTTCTGGTGACCTCACAGGGTGCCAAGCAAGCAGCCTCCATCCTGCAGCTCCAGCCCTGAACCCATGGAGGTGCAGTGACACCCTTTGAGATAAAGAATCATCTGTGTGGGGACCCACAGGAACACGCAGCCACACCCTGGGGCACTTCAAGCCCCGCTGACTCAAGAGGAGCATTCCCACGGGTGACCACGGTCTGCCCCAGGCCGTTGCCCTGGGAGATGAGAGAATCGGCAAGCCAAGCGCTGCCTGCCCTGCCCAGCCTCTCAGGGGCGGCAGCTTAGCCCCGGCGCTGGCAGGCGCTCACCACTTGGGTGTGACTTGGCTGGGCGCCCAGCCCTGTAGCCGGTCCAGGTCTCAATTCCTGGTAACACCCTCATGCTTCACCCTCTTGCATATAGGAGAAGAGTCATCAATCTGGCTGCAGCCCAACCTCAGCAGCTGATTGGAACAGGGAACGGCAGAAATCTTTACCAGACCAACCCTTGTTCCATGAGGTTATTCAAACATGAGTTTTAAAGCTATTATTTCAAAGGATTGAACATCAGGCTCATAAAATGGGTATCTTTTCTAAATAAACACGTTTTCTCATCCACAACAGGAAAACATTTAGGGCTTTCCTAACTAACAACTTGAGAAGACATTCCAGTATCGTTATTCAGCAAGCGTTTACCAGGTGTTTCATATGGTAGTCACACAATCACCTAACAATGGCTTTGCCATGGGCAAGGCACTGTGCAAAGTGGGATGCAAGGATACCAGAGAGAGGACTCAGCTTCCTCAGTTCAAATCCCTACTTAATAGCTGTATGACCTTGGGCACACTACTCAACTTCTCTGTGCCTCAGTTTTCTTATCTGCAAAATGGGGACCCTAGCACCAGGTCATAGAGTTATGAGAATTAGAAAAGATGGTCACACCTAAAACACTTAAAACAGTGCTCTGAATGCAGCAAGCCCTTGATAAATGTTACCATTATCACAAGCATATTTTTACTTAACCCTTTCAATATCCTAATGAGATGGGAGCCATTAGTATCCCAATTTCACTGATGAGAAAATCGGATCAGAGGCATTAAGCAAGTTTCTCAAGATCATAGTGCTAGTAAGAGACAAACTCAAGACCCTGAACAGGTTTGTGCGAAGCCAAGCTTCATGCCCTCATTCACTATACTGAACAACACGAGTGCCTCCCAAGAACCCATTGTCTCATAGGACGGGACGGAGTGTTTGTTACATGCCTATTAAGTGCAAGATGCTTTGTTGGGGCTTTATGTATGTATATTAATGTAAGTAAACAAATAACTGGTTCAAATCAATATTCGAGTGGGGCCTCACCAAGTGCCACTGAAAGCTGGAAGAAGGCAAGTGCCACACTACCCATCTCTCCAGGCCGGCCAGTGTTGCTTTCCCCCTTGGAGCCTCCCTGCTCCCTGGATATCCCCGGAGATGGGAAGATCAAACAGCCTCCTGGCGCCTGCAGAAGTGGGCTTATGCAGGCAGCCACAGCATGTTTTCTTTGCGCTATTCTGATTTCACCAAATATCAAAATGATAAGAAGAAGCCACAGACAAATGAGAGTTGATTCAGGTTTCCCCCCACCCCAGCCAGCCAGATTTTTAACAATGCGGGTTCAGAGGGCCCTGGTTCCCTCTTCAAAACTAAAAACAACAAAAAAAGTTTTCTTACCTATTTCAGCAGGGGCAACTCAGTGGAGCAAAATAAACTGTAACTTTAGGCAATTCACACGAATACTATGACTCAGGCTACTGAGTATTCAGAAGAGACGAGAGGTTTACGGTAATGGTGTCCCTTCATCTTCACTAAAACCTAAAAATGCTGAATGACTATATTTAATATGAAGACTGAAGAAATAAGTTCAAATGCTTCTTTATAAAAGTTGGGGAAGCAGTAAAACATAAAAAGTTTAAAATGTTCTCTTTTGTGTAACATACCCCTGCACATTCACTCTTATTTAATTTTGTTTCATATCTTATATATGCATAGGCAGGCACAGGTGCATACATATAGAACGGGTTCAGAAACACATCAGAATATTAGTATCGATTACTTCTGGGGCATGGGTCAATGGTGATTTTATTTTTTCTTTATACATTTCTGCATTTTTCAAATTGTAGTATTAATATATAGTAAGCCTTTCCCCTCAAAAAGGAAAGTAACACATACACACATACACATATACACATGCGCCCCCAAATATACACCATGTAAATTCAAATATGCATTTGGAAGCTTCCTGGTCCCTTAAATGCATCCACCCACCCCCCAGAGCCCATGAAACATAGTTCAAGAAATGCTTCAAGACTTTCCCCACCAAACCTCCCCAATTTTTTTTTTTTTTTTTTTGAGACAGAGTCTCACTTTATTGCCCACGCTAGAGTGAGTGCCGTGGCATCAGCCTAGCTCACAGCAACCTCAAACTCCTGGGCTCAAGCAATCCTGCTGCCTCAGCCTCCCAAGTAGCTGGGACTACAGGCATGTGCCAAAATGCCCGGCTAATTTTTTCTATATATATTAGTTGGCCAATTAATTTCTTTCTGTTTATAGTAGAGATGGGGTCTCGCTCTTGCTCAGGCTGGTCTCGAACTCCTGAGCTCAAATGATCCGCCCACCTCGGCCTCCCAGAGAGCTAGGATTACAGGCTTGAGCCACCGCGCCCGGCCTCCAATTTTTTCATTGTGAACAATTTCAAGCATTAAGAAAAGTTGAAAGAATAGAACAGTGAACATCCATATACCTTCCACCTAGACCTAGCAATTATTAACATTTTGTGGTAATAAGTTTATCTATATGTATTTTTGCCAAAATATTTAAAAATTGAAGACATTATAACATCACCCATAAATACTTTATCACGTGCTCCCGAGAATAAGGATGCACTTCTCCCTAGCAACAAGCAAATTATACCCAAGAATATTAACATAATTTCATAATATCTATTATTAAGAAACTTTTTAACATAACAAACAATCATCAAGAAGGTAAAATCCCAGGACCTGGGGCAGAGGAGGCCTTAATGTGACAGCTGCCTGGGCCCTAGGTGTCCCCCACAGGGCAGTCACACTCTAACCTGGGATGGGGGGCAGACACCGCCACCTGACTCTGCCAGGCAGACACAAATGTTCCTCTGTTCCATTCTCTGCTGCAGAGAAAGCCAATGGCCCGTTTCATGGCATCTCCCAGCAATATATACATAAAAAATCTCAACCAATTTATGGACTTCAACCGTCCCTCATTTCCCCGCCAACTCCTCCAAACCTCAAGACAACCAACAGGGTTGGCTGAACTCAGCCAGACACGACTGATCTGGCTGGGCCAGTATTAATCTTCTCTATTCAGATTAGACTTGTGGTTTCAGCCTGATGTCTTTCTATAGTGATTTCTGGATGCCAGGAAATTATAGAGTTCAAAGGTTAAAAGAAATACACCCCATCTCTGTCCCACCACAATCTCCATATTAACTCCCAATCCAAACTCTTATAAGATCTCCTCAGCACCTGGAACATATTCTTTTGACATTGTCGTTTAACTATTTTTCCCCCACTAGACTGCACTTTGAGACCAACAGCCCTGCCCTTTTCAACTTTGTGTCCCCTGTGTAATGGGTTGGATGGTGGCTTCTAACAAGATACGTCTAAGTTCTAATCCCCAGTACCTGTGAATATAAACTTATTTGGAAAAAGGATCTTTGCAGATGTAATTAAGTTAAGGGTCTCCAGGTGAGATCAGCCTACATTATCCAAGTGGGCCCTACATCCAATGACAAGTATCTGTACAAGAGACCCACAGAAAAGAGACATTCAGCGGGGAGGAAAACGCCATGCGAAGACAGAGGCAGAGACAGGAGTGATACAGTCATAAACAAAGGAATGCCTGGAGACACCAGAAGCTGGAATAAATCAGGAAGGAGTCTCCTCTGGAACCTCCTAGGGAGTTGTGGCCCTGCCAACCCCTTGATTTCAGATTTCTGATCTCCAGAACTATGAGATAGTAAATTTCTGCTGTTGCATGCCATCAAGTTTATAGTAATTTGTTATAATAGCCCTAGAAAACAAATATACCCTATTCACAGAGTCCCTGACACATAGTTAGAGCAAAGCATATTAGTTGAATGGATGAACTGAAAAAGTTGAGGGTGTGTCTTTATACTTTTTTCATAGCCCACAGACAGGGAAGCATCTCCCAAAGCCACTGGACTCTGGCTAACAAATATATAAGTACCATTACTCGGGTGTCAACTGAACAATCTGTTCCTTTTCATGAAGTGTGTTAACTTCACTCTATATTCATTGTTCTGCCCTCCTTGATTTTACTGTAAGTGACTGAGTTGACTTTTGATGTATTGCCAGCACACAATAAATTATGAGCCTCTTTCTTTAAGGTTGGAAAGGGGAGGAACTCTACTTCCCTGTTCAGTTATTTCAGGCAAGGGTGGGAGCAGGTTTTCTATGCCAGCAGCATCCTGATTATGATTCAGGATGTGTGGCCAAAGGCAAACAGTTCCTCTTCAAATTCAATCAAATAGGAAGGAGCAAAGGCCCAAACAAGAAAAGCCTGGGTCTCTTTGTGTGCACAGCCAAGGGGTCCTGGGAAGCTCGTGAGGGATGACGCCCTATCTCAGGCATAAGCAAGGCTGATCTTAAAGTGGTACTCAAGAAACTTCCCCACCCATTCAACACAGGCTTACAGCCCTAGCCTTACAGAGCCACATTCTGGACAATACCAAATCCACCACAGGAGAAGCTATTTGCAGGCTAAAAGGGTAGAAGTTAATTAGAATTAAAACATCTATTTTTCAACTCTTCTCCCTAAAACAAATTCCATGCCATTGACTATGGCTACCAGGGGCCCAGATGATGGCTTCTGTGGGCATTTTGTTTCACCGATCCTCAGAACAGTGATTTTTCACTCAATAAATCATGACTCATTAATGGATTGAGAAATCAATTTAGTGAGAAGTACCAGCAATTTTGCTTAAACAAAACAGAGGAGGATAGACAATATCTAAGTGCATCTTACATGGTAAGGGTAAGTTTTGTACCATGACATTTTGCTTCAGTCTTATACAGATGTTCCTCAGCTTACAATGGGGTTCTATCTGGATGGACCCAGTGTAAATCAAAAATAGCATTAAGCATGTTTTTGATTAAATATATTTTCCACTTATGGTAGGTTTATAGAGACTTAACCTGAGGGGTGTACTGAATGTTTATCACTTTCACACCATCATAAAGTCCAAAAATCCCATCGAGCAATTTTGAGTCTGGGACTGTCAGTATATGTGTGTGGGTCACTGGCCTCTGATAGAAAAAGCACTTCCCACTGTGAGTCAAGACCCAGAAAGTAAGAAGGCCACTATCTTAAAGAATCTATTCCACCAAACCAGAAAGCATTCTATCCCTCCACCCAGGCCCCAGTTCTTGAAAGAGCTATTTGAAGTTACAATGGGGAACTCAATTAACGGGAATAATTCACCACGCTCCTGGGCATGTCTTCCTCCTCTTCAAGGACTGACATTCCTAACTCTTGGGATCTTATTTCCACACCTTGATAGAGCCTCCCACAGGTCACTTTCATCTTCCTAGGGCTCACTGGTCCTCCTCTGTTGTCCTAGACATTCCATAGCCTTTCACAATTACTCTGAAACTGACTACCACACATGGAATTGCTAAAGAGGAAAGGAACCATCTTAATTCCCTTCACTAACCATCTTTTATGTATTTTCCATTCCAATGTGTCCAATTAGACCTTTGCCATTTTGCCAGGAAGATGGTCACACTGGCCTCTCATCCACCAGTTTGCTCACTCCCAGAGCACTGTGGGCCAATACTCTGGTAAATGTTCCATCACTATATTCTGTTCCCTATGGGGCCTGCCTCATAGATCTGCTATGGGCTTTCTGATCACACATAGTTAAAGACTGTAACTCAGTTTTCTGATCAAATGTAATTAATGACTACAGCTAGGCTAGCTGAGCAGTACAGATTGGAACCTGCAGTTTGGCATCAGCACAAGGCGATCCAAGTTTTGGTGCTGTTGCTTTACCGGCTATAGACCTTGAGCAAATTGCTTCACTTCTCTAAACTTCACCTGTAAAATCAAGACAATGCTATTACCCACCTCAAGGTAGTTGCTGGAGTCTACTTTTTTAAAAGATTGATTGAAGTTTCTGTGATGAATTCTTCTTGTGCATCTTATGAATGGACTTCCAAAAAAAAGCATTTTTTCTTTCAATCCTTTTAGAAATCTGTATTATCTGGGGAAAATGTACAAAACAGAGGCTAACTGAAAAATATGTACAGTGTAATGAGTCAAGTCATTCCTGACACCTTAGAATTACAAAAAGTAAAGAAAGAGAGAGAGAGGGAAAAAAAGGCAGGGGGAAGGAGGAAAAAAGAAAGAAAATTCTACCTTTGGGCTGACCTACCGTCACTGTGCCACAAAGGTCTTAGTTTCTGCATCAACATCAGAACATGTGCATCTTTCTGCCAGCAGCCTCATCCGGTTTGGCTGGCCTGCAAATCTGTTTCAGCACAAAGAATCCACTTAATAAAAAGCAAGTATGCTGCAGAAAAAAACGGTCATGCTTCCTTGTGCATTCTTTTATCAAATGAAGAAATGGCCCAATAACCCAGCATAACCAAGCTTGTATTTGAAGGAAGGAACTACTCTTTATGTGTGGGACTAATCTTTCTTCTAAGGTGACCATGGAAAGTATGGCATCAAAAACTGTGCAGTCATTTTAAAATGGTTTTTAAAACCTTTAATAGTGCATCTGTAGCACACCAATAGAAAAAATACTACTGGAATCTGATGGACAAGAATCCCATGGCTTAGAAGAGAGTAACGAGCACAGTTCAGGGAAGGGCCCAAGAGGAGCTGATACTTGAATTGGAGCTTACAGGAGAGGCAGAGCGTGTGCAAGTGTAGAGGAGAGGGCAGGAGAGAGCCTGTGGTAGATACGGGTATTTCTCATGGTCGTCCCAGAGATACTTACCATGGCCTCACTGGCCTGGCAGTTTCTATGCGCTCACTTCAAGCTATGTTAGAGCCTCGCTAAATGTTTATCTTTTTGCTAGAGCAGCAAGAATGGAGACATAGACCAATGGAACAGAACTGAGAACCCAGATATAAAATCATCCTCATGTAGCCATCTGATCTTTGACAAAACACACAAAAACATATTCAGTAAGTAGTGCTGGGAAAATTGGATAGCTACATGTAGAGGACTGAAACAGGATCCCGAACCTCTCACCTCTCATGAAAATCAACTCGCGGTGGATAACAGACTTAAACCTAGGTATGAAACTATAAGAATTCTAGAAGAAAATGTTGGAAAAACTCTTATAGACATCGGCCTAGGGAAAGAATTTATGAAGAAGACCCCAAAGGCAATCACAGGAACAACAAAAATAAATAAATGGGACCTGATCAAATTAAAAAGTTTCTGCACAGCCAAAGAAACTATCATGAGAACAAACGGACAACCTACAGAATGGGAGAAAATATTTGCATGCTACACATCCAATGAAGGGCTGAAAACTGGAATCTATATAGAACTCAGGAAAATCAACAAGGAAAGAAAATCAAACAACCCCATTAAAAAGTGGGCAATGGATATGAACAGAAACTTTTCAAAAGAAAACAGACTAAGGGCCAATAAACACAGAAAAAATGCTCAACATCTCAAATCATCAGGGAAATGTAAATCAAAACCACAATGAGATATCATTTAACTCCAGTGAGAATGGCTTTTATCAAAAAGTTCCAAAACAACAAATGTCGGCATGGATGCAGAGAGGTAGGAACACTCATACACTCCTGGTGGGTGCAAACCAGTACAAACGCTATGGAAAGTAATATGGAGATACCTCAAAGAGCTACAAGTAAAACTACCATTTGATCTAGCAATCCCATTAATGGGCATCTACCCAAAGGGAAAAAAAGACATTGTATAATAAAGACATCTGCACTCGAATGTTTATAGCAGCACAATTCACAATTGCAAAGATATGGAAACAACCCAAGTGCCCATCAATCCATGAGTGGATTAATAAAATGTGGTATATGTATACCATGGAGTACTACTCAGCCACAAAAAACAATGGTGATCTAGCACCTCTTGTATTATCCTGGACGGAGCTGGAACCCATTCTACTAAGTGAAGTATCACAAAAATGGAAAAACAAGCAGCACATGTACTCACCATTAAATTGGTGTTAATTGATCAACACTTATGTGCACATATGGTGGTAACATTCATCAGGTGCCGAGCAGGTGGGAGGAGAGAGGAGGGAGGAGGGAAGAGGAGATGGGTATATTCACATCTAATTGGTGTGGTGAGCACTGTCTAGGGGATGGACATGTTTGTAGCTCTGATTCAGGTGGAGCAAAGACAATATATGTAACCTAAACATTTGTACCCCCATAATATTCTGAAATAAAAATGATATATATAGGCCATGTGCGGTGGCTCATGCCTATAATCCTAGCACTCTGGGAGGCCAAGGCGGGGAGAATGGCTCAAGGTCAGGAGTTCAAAACCAGTCTGAGCAAGAACAAGACCCCATCTCTACCAAAAATTAATTGGCCAACTAAAAATATATAGAAAAAATTAGCTGGGCATGGTGGTGCATTCCTATAGTCCCAGCTACTTGGGAGGCTAAGGCAGAAGAATCACTTGAGCCCAGGAGTTTGAGGTTGCTGTGAGCTAGGCTGATGCCACCGCACTCTAGCCCGGGCAACAGAGTGAGACTCACTCTAAAAAAATAAAAATTTTATATATATATATATATATAAAATAAATTAACTAAATTTTAAAAAGGAAAAGAAACAAATGGAGGTTGGGCCACACAGCAAGTAGCATTTGCTGTACAAGGCAAGAATGATGGCCTCTGCATGTCCATCCATTGGTCACAGTTGGATTCGAGTGCTAATTAGGGTGAATCCCAAGGACCCCAGTCTTACAGAACCTCCCTGACAGAATCTACCCTCTACTGTGTGGCCAGCACCTCCACCTATGGTCTCTCACTTAATCTCCCACCACCCTGTGTAGTATTCTCAGTTTACAGTTAAGCAAATGGAGGCTGACTGAAGAAAAAGGATATTTTTAAATTCAGAATTAGTTAGTGATAAAAACAAGCTTTAATTTAGTCTCGTACTTTCCCCTTAGTGAAAGATTAAGTTGTGATACATTCCTGAAGAAGTATGCTCCTCTAGAAGCATCGACTGTCTCTTCCCCTTTGCATTAAAACACAGGTGAACTCTCCCAGTCCTGTCTACATTTCTTCTGTCATTAATCACTGTGTACATCACTGTGTTTGGGAGTACCAGATCCTAACACAAATCAAATATAAAATGTGGTAGCTGAATATTTTTTGGAAGGAATGATCAGAATCCACTCCATACGTATGTGCACGTTCCCTGGTGGATTCCCCTTTGCTTCCATCAAATTCCCGTAGAAATCTGTGCACCAGAGAAGACCAAGAGTCATTGAAAGATAATTGCAACATAACCAGGATGGGTTTGTCTGGACCCTGACATCTTGTCTGAGCTTCCACTCACTAGGGAAAAGTCAATAAGGTATTAAGGGATACAGGAGAAAGGAATATGATACTCAGTGATCAGTGGGGATCTTCTTATAATCTGAAAGGGTTTTATAAGCAAAACATCCTAGATAATGATAAGGCAATAACTTTCTATTAGAAAATAACTCTCACCACCAAAATTTAAACCCACACACACAAACATATCCTAAGGCAACAGAAGCCAAAATAGAATTGGCCCTTATGCAGTCAACTCTGTACAATCATAAGGCCAAAAGTGATCAAAAGGCAGATCCTAAGTGGCCCTTAGTCTGTCTTCTTTTGAAATGTTTCTGTTTATGTCCTTTGCCCACTTTTTAGTAGGGTTGTTTGATTTTTTTTTTTTTTTGCAAAAGGACTTAATATTTTCAGTGAAATTTAGAAATCTATACCAGTACAAATTTACAACAATTCGTAAGACTATCTGTCTTGGTCCATTTTCTACTGCTATAACTGAATACCTGAAGCTGGGTAATTTACAATCAAAAGAAATTTATTTCTCATAGTTTTGGGGGTTGGGAAGTCCAAGTACATGGTGGTGGCCTCTGGTGAGGGCCTTCTTGTGTGTCATAACATGGTAGAGGGTATCACATGGTGAGAGAACAAGAGTGTGTATGTCAGCTCAGGTCTCTCTTCCTCTTCTTCAAAAGCCACCAGTCCCATTGTGGGGGCCCCACCTCAATGACCTGATCTAATCCTAATTAACTCCCAAAGGCCCTACTTTCAATCAACATATGCATTTCTAGATTAAATTTTCAACACACAAAGTTGAATAAAGTGAGAAAAAGAGAACCCCTGAATTAAAAAACAAAACAAACCTTAAACTCCCCCCAAAATCCCAAACCCAATTCTAACAAACCTCTGTATATATTAGGGTCTTATTAATTCAGAATTTAAAAAAATATGCCTGGGGAGGAGGCAGGCACTCACCATGACATTATCTTTAAGGAAAGGTATAGTAAGTAGGTCAGATGGCATGGCACAGGTCTGTAAATCCCAGCACTTTGAGAGGCTGGGGTGGAGGATCACTTGAGGCCAGGAATTTGAGACCAGTCTGGGCAACATAGTGAAACTCTGTCTCTACAAAAAGTTAAAAAGAAAAAAATGCTGGGCCTGGTGGTACACACCTGTACTCTCAGCTACTCGAGAGGCTGAGACAGGAGGATAGCTTGACCCCAGGAGTTTGAGGCTATAGTGTGCTATGATCATGCTTGTGAATAGCCACTGCACTCCAGCTTGGGCAACCCGGTGAAACTTCATCTCTATTAAAAAGGAATGCATCATGTAGAACCTTTTTTGACACTACTTGGTAAGCACCTCTAGCATATTGGTGCTTGGGATTCACCCTAATTAGCACTTGAATCCAACTGTGACCAATGGATGGACATGCAGAGGCCATCATTCTTGCCTTGTACAGCAAATGCTACTTGCTGTGTGGCCCAACCTCCATTTGTTTCTTTTCCTTTTTAAAAATTAGTTAATTTATTTTATATATATATATATAATTTTTATTTTTTTAGAGTGAATCTCACTCTGTTATTCAACTCTAGATAAAAAGAAATTTTTTTAAAAATTCCCCATAAGGCTACTTTCACAAAGCCAGCAGAACCACAAAACCTCCCCCAAGGCCTAAATCTCTGCTCTGAGTTGGTTGCTTGAATTCCTGGAGTTAAGAGATTTCTTCCTTTGGGCCCTTTGTAATAACCATAATTAACACTTAGGCAGAGGTTTATGATACAATGATATCATATACAACAGGAGGCAGCAAATTGTGTCCTGGGGGAGCTTGGTAGTTGCAACAGAGACTATATGTCCCACAAAGCCAACTTGACTGACTGGCTGGCCCCTTACATGATGTTTGCCATTCTCTATATAAGCTATCACATTGGTCATCGTCAGCACCTACCAAGAAGCAGCTTCTTGTTTTGATAGTCACATGGACTTCAGGATGAGCGAGTACTTGAGATTCCCTCTGGATCACCACCTGCAAAGAATACCAACATACTGGGTGGAGCAGGGAAAGGGGCAAGGACTATAGGGACAAATATTTTTAAATTGACCAAAATAAAAAGAAAAAATGAGCCAAATAGAGAAAAAACTCGGAGCACTCCTACTCACAGGGCACTCAGATGCCAGGACTGCTGTTCCTCATGCTTCTCCCCTTCCCCACTTTCCCCTGAACTCCCTTATGCATGGACAGGAGTGGGCTGGAGCCAGCTTGCATGCACAGGAGAGGCAGCTGTGTGCGTCTCTCCAGCTTTGAGTTCAGTACATCATATTGGTAGCCTGATATCAGCCAGGATAGCAGTATTTACACTACAAAAAAATCAGCAAAAGCTACAAATCAGAGCTTTTTCCCTCAGAGAGCTGTTGTTAAATATTTTCTAGTACACAACAACAAATATATACATACATAATTTCACATGAACATCACCATGTCACCATGTCACCATGTCACACATCATGGAGGACGCTGGGTGCACCAACCCGACCTACCGTATTTCCCTCTTTGGCTGCAGACAGCTCATGGCCGGGGCCCTTTCCAGGAATTGCCTTAAACTGAAGGTCTGCTTCCTCTCCTGGGGCAACCTCCATGCAACTAGCAAGCCATGCAACAACTAGTCAAGGTGGGGATGGAAGGTGGAAAGGCCAGACCCATCTCAATGCAGAACAACTCCAGCTCAAATCTCTTGGGTTTACCAGAATCTTCTATTGCAATTGCATCAGACAGAGAGGGAGAGAGTGAAGGAGAGAGACAGGGAGAAAGTGAGAGAGAAAGGCCCATTTACCCACAACCTCTCTCTTCTTCATCTCCTATCTGATTTTTTGTTTACTTAAGGTTATTTCTAGAATATTTTTCTCAGATGGGATAGCTGGATGATACATTTTTTTGTTTTTACCGTGACCAGCAAGAGGTATTTTGGCTGGCTCTAGTATTTTGTAGACAACATTCCTCACTCTTCAGGTTCCCATTGATGTAGGTGAGAAGTGTGACAACATCTCTTTCCTTTTCTTTTGTAATTAATGTTTTTCTCTTTGTATTAAAGGATCCAAAAGGTTCTCTTTATACCTGCTGTTCAAGAATTTAATCTTGATGGGTTTAGGTATGGGTTCATGGATCCCATGAGTTCTTTCTAAACCTCAGACTCAAGTCTTTTTTGCTCAAGGGAATTATCGTCTGTCGTTTGTTCAATTATTCTCTCTCTTCCATCTGTTCATTTTTCTCCTTCTCCTGCAACTCTTATCAGGTTCCTGAATCCAGCCTCCTGGTCTCTTATTCTGCCCTCATGATTTCCATCTTTTTGTATTTTTGTTCTATATTTGGGATATTCTTGTACTTGAATCCTCTAGGGCTACTTTAATTTACCCAATGCATATTTCAGTTAAAGCTCCAAGAAGTTGTTGTTTTGCTTTTGTTTGTTTGTTTTGGTACTGTGTTGGAATGTGTTTTTGTTACTTCTGCTCAAGGTGTCTATTCCAGCGTGTTATTATTTCTTTGAGGGGCTTTTTGGTGGGTTCTTCCCCCTCCCTCTGCCTATGGAGCCCCCATTGGTGCAAAGTTGTTTTCTTTTATCTGTTCTTTAAAGCTCAGGGCCAGCTTCCAGGGGTTCCTTAAGTGATGACGGTCCTGGGAGTGGTGGAAGGGATGGGCCCTGGGGGCCACCAGTGTAGCTGCAGATAGCGGATCAATTCCAGTCAAGGCACCAGGAGGAAGGAAGCCCCTCAGCTCTGCTGCCTCCCAGGTTCGCTTCTCCCCAGCAATCTGGGACCAGGAGGCCCACTCACAAGTGCCAAGGTAGCCCTTTGCCACAGATGCACACACATAAAAGAGCCAAGCACAGGGTCCACCACAACGACAGCCTCATCCCCAAGCTTTCCACCCACTGGCTCACAGGGGAGAAAGCCCTGCCCCGGCTCTCCTCGCCAGGTCTCCGCCATAACCAAGCTTGCCCTCCCTCCTCTAGGGTTCACTCCTTCAGTCCTGGAGGTCAGCTCCTCGGGAGAAGTGCCAGGTCGGAGGTGGGACCAGAGGGCAGCCAGGGCAGCATCTTACAATGTCTCTATCTCACCCCTAATCTCTTGATATAAATAAAGGACACACTTGATCTGCTGTCCCTGGCAAATGCCTCCTTTGCTTCTGAGATGATTTAACTCTTTGTTCTCCACTGATTTCTCTGGGTAAGTTCTTCAAAACTGTGCATTAATTAGATATCCTTGAATAATTGGATTTACTTTAAAACTATGTTCATTAGGAAAATACCTGGGTGGAAAAGTCAGATTACAAAGTTCATACATATGTGCATATATGTATTTATATCTCCCATATCCATAGATATATTAAATACACCCAGAAAAAAGTTTGCATGGACAAACACCAAATTGTTATCTGTAGATGATGAATTTTGTAAATAATATTGTCTTCCTTTCTCCTACCTAAATTGTCTCCTATTTCTTGTTTATGAAAGATAAAAGAGTCTGTTCAATTGTTGACTCAGCAAAATACATTATAAAATGTTACCTGACTCTCACAGGTATTTCCAGAGGGTGTGAGGAGGGAGATGGCAAACAAGCCTTGGCCTGTCCATGCTAAGTCTGCAGTAACCATGAGGGCAAAGGAGGACCAGAGACAGAGCTTTTTTGCCAGAGTCACCCAGGACAGCGCCCACCTAGGATGGACCCCAGCCAGGATCAGCCACCCCTGGTCTCCCAGGCCTAGCCATCTAGTACTAGCCCAGGTGGACTAGACAGACTCTCAGAGCAGAACCACTTCCCGTCAGTGCTGAATCCCCACCACAGGCACGCTGCCTGGCGTCTAGTAGCTGCTAAATAAACACTGGTGGGATGAATGAATGAATGATTGCATGCCCCCCCAGCTCACTTGGTAAAATAGGGCGTATTAGTGGATGGCATTGCCTACTTTGGGGCAGTCTTTAGACTTGCGATTCCGTCTAAGTGAGGGATCAAAATTAGAGTTGTATAGCAAGATTTCAGCTTAACAAAAGGGTTCACGCTCTGATTTGTTTAGAAAGATTTCCACCCTTGTTGCTTCCTTTCAAGAGCTGAGCTCCCTGTCAATGGACATGACTTAAAAGAGACCAGCTATCTCCTATCAGGGGTGATATGGAAGGGTTGGCCATGAAGACAGGCCAGATGTGCTCTAAGCATCCTTGTAATTCAAATCCCATGGCAAATGTAATTCCTGGTTGGAAAATCTTATGCAAATTTGCCTCTTTCCTCCAAAAATATTCTTCAACCCTGAAGTCATTCCTGCGCCTATTAAAACTCTCCTTGGAGGCAGCCAACTATGATTCAAGGGAAAGGTTGGAGGTGTCCTTGCAGTGAAGAGAGTAACAGGCACCCCTCAAGAAAGCCTCCTTTGGCACCCTGGACTGGCCTGGGATCAGTGAAGGAGAGTCTTACAGAACTGTGTCCCAGTATCCATTCCACAGGTATCTGAAAGAACCAATTCCTAGGAAGACATGCTATAGCAAGGGTGATACTTGAAGTATTAACAACAGATATTGCAGGGGCACCAGCCACTCAGAAATATGACACCAGAGACAGCACGGAACAGGATCTGCCCTCGGCATCTGGGTGTTGCATCATGGGGAATCCCAGAGTGGGGGGTGGGCAGCTGGGGCAGCAGGACAAAGCTTGGGAATCTACGACCAGTAGCTATTTAATGACTGGTCCAGACACCAGCGAGATATCACCTTTGCTCTAAAACCTCTTCTGAGCTGGGCTGACCCCCCTGGCAGAGGCTGCAACCCTGTTCCTGCAAGCCACATTTTATGGAGTTCTTTTATTAGTCTCTCATATAACCCATAGCCACATCGTAAAATTAAACACCCCATTCTGTACATCGAGTCCACTGACTTCTTGAGCCCTGATTAACACTGGGCTTTCCCTCTAGGAGTTATATTATGGTGACATTATAACTGACAGAACAGGAATCTTTGCTGGGAGCAGTCAAATCCTTCAGACTGACCCGGCTTGTGCTGGAGTCGCAGTGTGGATGGTGTGTCCCCCTTCCTCTGAAGCCCCTTTGCTAGTGTCCTCACAATCTCTCAGCATCTTTCCTTCCTACCCCTCCTCATCTTCCCCAGGACTCCTTTCCCTTTCCCAGGCTCCTTCCATCTCTCGAGATGACCTAGAGCCATGGGCGTTCAAATGCTTGCCTGGAGTCACCAGTCCGGGCAGCCCCAACTCACCCCTGAGAATATATTTAGCTTGTGGGTGACAGCCCAGATGGAGAGGTTATCTTTAGCCTGGCACAGGTTGGGAGTCAGTCCAGGCCACGATGTGAACAGCAGACGGAGGAGGGAAAAGAAGAGAAACTAATATTCCAGTCTGCATCAGCGCCATGCAAGTGTACTCAGGTGGCGGAGAACTCAAAGTCGTGGTGTGCTTCCTGAAACATGAGGCTCTTCCGGGAACACCCTGGAATAATGGTCTGTTTTATTCTATCCCATGAACTAAGAACAATTTTAATAGCAGAAAATATCGCTGCATTATGGGCAGGCAGTATAAAACCACAAGCACACATGTTCTTTTTTAAAAAAAGCCACAAACTCAGCATGATTGGTGGTTTTCAAGCTTTCCCGTTCATATCTGTTTACTACTTCTTCATTAGTTTTGTTGCCTGCAGGTGCTAAAGGTTTAAGACTACAGAAAAATGTATGGAAAAAATTTACATGGAAAAATTGCATTTCATGAATTAGGGGAAAAACCACTGCTATTTGATTTTCAAGGTGGAACACCTCAGTCCACCACAGGAATACCAAGGGCTGAGCTTGCAAAGCTCTAGGAACTATTCTGTGCGACTCAAGAAATACCATAGACTTTTCCTTTGGGAGAACAGGATAACTTTCCTGGTCAGCGGCATCCTTCCTTTCACCCACTGAAATCCTGCTGCAGTTCGTGCCCACAGCCTCTTCTTCCGCCTTCCTTACAGAGCGACTGATTAGAACCCTTTGCCAAAACAACTGAACACTTGCTAGTTCTTATTAAGGGGAACTATGTCCCAGTTTAAGCCTCCTGCAGGGGAGCTCACTCTGTGGAAAAGGAGACCCAACAGGCCGGAGGGGGCCCAGTGAGACGGTCCTCTTCATCATGGGAGAAGAGCAGTGAACTCAGAGCATCCCTCAGCCAAACATGCTTCCAACTCAGACGTGGGCCCCGCAAAGAGCAGTGGAGCCAAAAGGGAAAACTGAAAAGGCCATGTTGTCAAGGTCTTGCAGGAAATCAGAGCACAGACAGTTCAGCTTTGGAATAGGAAGATCACACAGAGGGAAGAAGGGTGAAAATTTTCTTTTTCTCCAGATTCCCCAGAGTTTTCACTCCAGGGTGCCCCAGGGGCAACCTGCAGAAACAAGCACCTGGGAACTCCTGGGAGAACTCAGGAGGCTGCCTGGAGGGCTGGGAACCCTTTGCTGTGGGCAGGCCTTAGGGTGTAGTGTCACTAAGAAGGTCATCTGTACTCAGGTGTTGAGACCTGGGGGAACGCAACTCACTTTACCACCTACTTCACTACGTGAGTCACCTCTTACCCTCTTCCACCCTAGCCCGAATGAGGCCAGTTCCATCAACGGGTCTATTGAGAGCACCCTTTATTCCCTCATTGTATGAGTGCATTTTGGTCCTCATTGTTCAAATGAACGTTACCTTGCCTCTGCGACTCTTCTTCCTACTAGTGTTTGACAGAGTAACCAACAAATAAGACGTTAATAAATACTTCAATGAGAATCTATCTAACAAATAATTTGCTGATCTCTACCAGTTATACTCCTTATGATCCATCTTGACAATATATTCATACTTGCTAAAATGGCCTAATACTTCCTATCCCCTTTGTGGACAATCATGCCTCCTTCAGTCATTTTTCCACTACCCTGGGGCCACACTACCCTTTTTACAGCTAGTATTTGAGATATCCAGATTTTCTTTCTCTGCACTTTATTATTATGATTATTATTATTATTACTGAATGTCATTCAGAATGTGCTAGAGTAGTTCTCCGATCCTCAACATCAACAGCCCTTTAAACTCTTTCCAGAGGACCAAAACCCACAACAATGTCACCATCACCCGCAAATGCATTAAGTTCACAACATAATTAAGTCATCATTAAAAAATACAAAAATATTGTACATGCATGTATGTAGCATCTCCAGGAAAATCAACTCTTAACTGTGGCTGCTTCTGCAGAGGGATATGATCAGTTAAGAAGTCTATGATTGGAGGCAGAATTTTCATTGTGCACCCTTTTTAATCATTTTAATTTTTAAATCATGCATACATGTTTACGTTTTCAATTAAATTTTTTTTTAAAGTTCTAAACAAACAAAAAATGCAACAAAGAACAAAACACAGCCCTAGGCCCCTGAGCAATGGCCCTGACAGGTGCCAACAGTTGATATCATACCATGTGGTTTCAAACGTCCACCATGCCATCGGCCCTATAGAATGCCTCGCTGAATTCAAGATGGATTATGCAATGCCCTGCCTGGCTCCTGGCCCTCACAGCTCTCTCCCCCATAACTGGGGCAACACGACTTCCGTTTGTTGACCTGACTCTAGGCCCAGGCCCCAGGACTAATCCTGCTCCTAGTCTGGAGAGATTTTAAGGGCCAGCAGCTTGGGTTACTCTGCCACAGCCTGCCTGGTTATTTGAGAGTGTTCTGGTCTTTGTGTTCTCTTGGCAGAGTGGGCCAGACCTTCTCTGGCGGGGACATATCTCTATTTTTAGCATGCTTGATTATGAAATTCATCAAGGGGTAAATGAGACAAGAGACGCTATGAGACCAGCAGCTTTCCCACTCTCTCCCTTTAGTCACCAAATGCAGTTACTACCCGGTAAGCACCTCCTGTGTGTAGGATATTAAACCAGGCATTGGGCAGAAGTAGGTAGGAAGCAAAGGAGTGTACCAGTGCCCTCCAGGAGCTCATGGTGGAGCAATTAAGACCAGTGAGCCTAAACAAAGAGCTTTAATGCAAATAAGCAGGCGTGTGGCAGGAGACAAGAAAGGATTGCTTTCAATCATTGGCAGCAAGATTAGGAGCAGTCCAGGAAGGATCTGAGGAGGGGATGACATTGCTGTAAAGACTTATGAGCTGGTGGGACTTCAGTAGCTGCACATAGAGCCTTCCAGATCAAGGAAGTGGACTGTGAAGGTGATTTCATTTCACAAGATACAAAGGCCCTGCACGTCTGACCTTTCATTCCTTGGAGAAATGGAAAGTAAAAGGAACTGGGCCTTGAAAATCCAGGACCTCATAAAATTTTTTTCTGTTTAAAACAGCCTTCATCTCCACTATGTCTGCCTGGTAAATACCTACTCTTCGAGCCCCAGCCCTAAGGACACCTCCTCCAGGAAGCCCACCCTGACTTTTCCAGGCAGGATTAGTTGTCCTGTCCCCTGCACTCCTACCATTCTCTGTTCTACAGAGTCAGAGAAATCTAGAAGTTAGGGGAACAGGCTCTGCTACCATTCTGCCTTTCCGAGTCCTCTTAAGCCAGTCACTTACCCTCTCTGGACCTCAGTTTTACCATCTATAAACGACAAAATAATGGCACCTCCCTCCTAAAGTCACCATGAGGATTAAACAAGTTAATGCCCCTAAAGCTATGGCCTGCTTCAGAGTCTGCTCTCGTTACAACCCGGGCTGCTCTTTACTAAGTGCTCTTCAGTGGGCTGTTCTTGTGACCGTGAGAACCCTGGGGGCCAGGTCCAGATTCCGCTCTCAATCTCTCTCTGCAGCGCTTAGAAGCGTGCACCATGCGGGTGCTCAATTTGTCTTCTGAAGCGATGAACGAAACAGGAAAGGGAAAAATGAGCCAAGCCCCAATGCAAAGGCAAAGTCAACGTAGGCGAAGGGAAGGGAAAGGAACAAGGAATGCAGGCAAGGAAATGCGGGAGATGAGACCGTGCCACACCTTCGGAGCAGAAAAATTCCTATAAAATTCCGGTTCATCCCCTCACACGGGACTGCCCATTTTGATGTGCATGACATTTTCTGTTGCCCTCCCCCGCCCGCTCCCCGCAGGGCGGCCCGGCGGCCGCAGCCCTGACCCGGCCTCCCCCGCGGGCCGCGCCGGCCGCGGGCGGGCGGGGCAGGAAGGGGCAGACGCGGCTCCCGGCACCCGCGATCCTTAACTGCAGCTTCCAAAGCCCTGGCCGATCCTAATCAGTGTGGGAAAGCAGCGCCCGGCCCGGGCCGCCGGCCGGGGACGCCGCCTCCTTTCATGAACCTCGTCGCCGGCGCGCACGGCCCAGATAAAGCGCCGTAAATAAACGAGCGGAGCGCACGCCGCCTCGCGCGGCCCGCCCGGGGACCCGAGTCACGCGCCGGCTGGGAAGAGCTCCGTGTTCCCGTCCTCTCCAGACCAGCGCCATAAATAACACTGCGTTCTGCCCTTACCGGGAGCCCTTCACCTTTTGTTTTATGCAATTCAATAAAAAAAAAAAAAGAAAAAACAGGAATTTCCTTCTGGCTGCCGGGCCACCCCTCCTTGCCCGGGAGTTCGGAGTGTTATGTTCTGGGTTACGCTCTTCCCTCGGGTCAAGCTCCCGGGGCCTGGGTTGGGCCTGGGTTGGGCCTGGGCGTCCAGCTCCGCGATCACAAGTCCCCTTTGGCGCTTGCACAACAGACTGGGCTGGAGCAGGGTTGGGAAGGGCGGGGTTGTCGTCTCCAGTGGCAGGCGGTGATGAG